>CAWUFW010000721.1:3535000-3726154 GCA_963921515.1 Calotriton arnoldi
CACACACGAGTATCATACGGTATGTCAGACAACACTGGGCCCCGGATGGGGTAGAACCACCAACAGAAGAATACATACAGTCACTACCTAATATGGGCCATGGCAGGCATCTAATATGATGGCTATACCGGGGACTCCGAGCGCATCTCTCGACCTCTCTGATCCCCTTGAAAACCCATTGGGAGGCAGATATGGGCCGAGAACTCCGGGATAAGGAATGGACCTTTCTCCTTGAATTCCCCAAGAAAATTCCCCGCAACTCCAGCTTCAGATTCATACTGTTCTCCATTTTGCATCGCGCATACCTAATACCACATAGACTCCATACCATATTTCCCACTGGGAACTGCCATTTTTGAATATTGCTTAATGCCACATGCTTTGGAAATTCTCAAAGTTCGTCGCATTGTCTCATACTAGTGCCATATAAGCTATGCGTTAACAAGTACCTATGTCTCTGTATCTACAAGAATAATATGCTTGAGACGAATTGCAATGTATATGTTCTTCTCCGAAATGATGACTGTACTGCTGATATATTCAAATACTATATCTTTTGAAAATCAATAACATTTGTGGTAAACATATAGGTGGTAGGATAATAATTTTAATGGAAAATACCGTCTCTCTGTTTTTGGAAGCTCGGTATTGATATTTTTATTTTGGGTTTATTGTAGTTTTGGTATATTATGTATTGTATTTGTGATTTATTTAAGTATGTTTTTGTCTTTGTTAAATTACAGCCCTGAAGAAGTTCACAGTGGTGAACGAAACGCGTTGGCTGTCTTGTTTTGCTGTAACACTTGGATCTATGTGGCTACTGTACAAGTGGAGTTGGCCTAACGGCTAGGGCGGTCGACCTCGAATCTGGGGAACCGGATTCGAGTCTCGGCAATGACGCTAAACATCCTGTGATTCTGGGCAAATCACTTAATCTCCCTGTGCCTAAAAAAAATGAATGTGTCCTCATGTAACGCAACTGGTGCTCGTGTAAAGCGCTCCGATACCTTTGGGTCAAGTTTGCGCTATATAAAACTCCATAAAGAAAAACAATAAATAAGATATGGAACATTCTAAATTTTTATTTGGACTCTTTCACGCTATTATTTACTGTTAGTGCACCACTATATGTATTTTTCCATATGTATGAAAGCCCTTTTAGTTGGTATTTTTGGCGATGCTACCAAAGACCTAATCCCTATTTTAGTGACTCCAAATAGTGATTCTCTATTATGGATTTCCTAATACTGAATTCAGTATCTGTATGTTTAAAGAGTTTGCAAATTGCGACTTGTTGAAGAATTGGGTTTTTGCGTGTCCGATTTAACACTAACTCGAATGAGATGCTTATCAGGTGGAACCTATAAAAACAGCCCCAAAATGAATCAGACCCTTTCACAGTGGTGGCTTTGTATGTGTTGGCAAGGGGGTTGAGAATTTTGGCTGGTATGCAGAGGAGAAGATCGTAGAGGATTTTTACAGTTAGGATAACCCTTTTTCAAAAAAGAGAGGAAGAAATCTATGACAAATATAGACTTATGAGTCAGGTCATTTTTTTAATCTAATTGCTGATTTACAACCACTTCTAGAAAGACCAACATCGAGAAGTAATGAAATCCGACCTCATGTCCAAGTTCTCTGCTCCATACACCTTTTACCAAGGATTAATTGCAGTACCAGGTGGAGTTTCCCAAATTGCTGTATTCTGTTTTTATTATGTTATGATGTTAAAGATTACTGTAAAGTAGAAACCCAGACTCTCTTGGAAACAGAGTTAGGTTCTTTATTAAGGACTGCAAATCGGCAGAAACTGTGTGAAAATGCACAACACACGATTGCGGACTGCCAGGAAGCTGAGAAGACCACTGCTGGAATCAGCAGACGAAGGACTTGCAGGACAGGAATCCGGACACCGTAGTGAAGAAGGCAGCAGGAAACAGGTATCCGGAATTGCGGGGTCCGTCGGGTGGTGTGGTAACTCGTTGCCAACTTTGAAAAGTAGAAATCCTCGTCGCTTTTCCGCCAGTCGACTCGTCG
This sequence comes from Calotriton arnoldi, assembly GCA_963921515.1. NCBI lineage: Eukaryota > Metazoa > Chordata > Amphibia > Caudata > Salamandridae > Calotriton > Calotriton arnoldi. The sequence goes on from CAWUFW010000721.1 coordinate 3,537,038, forward strand.
ACCGGGCGGAACTGGGGCATAACATGGTGGCGGTGTCTGCAAGACACCGCCATCCATATTATGATGCATGCGGAGATGTGACTTTCCTTGGCGGCAACGCCGCCATGGAAAGGCATACGGTCTTTTGCAATGGGGGCCCGTTGCGGACCCCCGGGGGAGGGGGGGTGGGTGGGTGCACTTGGCATGCACAGGGTGGCAGGCACCGCGCGGTGGCTGTCACGTTGTGCATGCCAATGCGCAACATGCTTCATTCACATTGCGGCGGGTGCTGCTCACAGCACCGCCCGCCGCAATGTATATGATGCGGGATGCCACTGCCACCATGGCGGTGGCATCTTAATAGACATGGCGGGACCGCCGCACCTCTTGCGGGCGGTCCCGTTTGCCGTTGCGGTGGCGGGCGGACTTCCTCCCAACGACATCAACAGTTGCAGAGATGTGGCTGGTTTGAACTTTTGCCAATGCACTTGTGACTAGCACGAGCCCACTTGCCACATCCCTGCTGTAGTGCCCCATCTCCACCTTCATATTGGCTGTTCTGAAAGATAAGGTAGTGGTAGCATGGGCCGGACAGTTCACTGACCTGCTAAAACCATCCAACCGAGACATATGCTGGTGATCTCTGCGTCTGTGATTAACATTGTTTTGCTGCATGACAGTGCATAATTTTGTGTTTGCATCTGTGAGTCAATCAAATTTATTGCCAAGAAACCTATGTCCCTCCTCTACAGTTTCTTTAAAAATTTATATTTTTATTGAGCTGTCCATAACCAATACAAGAACAAATTCCGTCATATACATTCATAGCAAAACACAGACATGTGGCAAAATATTTCATAGAGTCAATGTAAAGTGCAAGCAGAAAAAGTGTCGAGAGAAACTCATATGGGCAGTTCATATTGTGCAGCATAGAGACTGTCGGTTTTCACTTGTAGGGCTGTCAGAAAATGTGTCAACTTCAGCTAGTCAGGTGCATTGGCATAGTACAAAGCATAAAGAGAGAAGTCTTCGTACTGCTGAGCACCCTGAGCGGAGGTGGAAAGCCAAAAGCCACCTATTAGGGCCTATGTAGTATACAGACCACATTGGGGTATGAACCCTGTCTTGATGCTGTAGTTCATACATTTAAATGAGCACTAGTCACCAAATTTAGACTGGGCGCTATTAGTTCCCACCTATCCTATCCGTTGGGAGAATATGATGCAGCCTCAATCTGCAGGGGACTCTGTCCTTTTGACAGCGATCAGGCCGGCCGCTCGCCATGGCAAGTATAAAGATCCTGTCAAAAGGACAGAGAGTTTTGCAACTGTGGACTTGCTAATTATCAGGTGCAGGTAAACATATTGCTCTAACGTCCCTAGGCCTGCTCTAAAACCATACTGCACTTCTGTAACAATTTTGGAATCAGATGCTCTTGTTAAAATTCTATCTAAAACAATTCTTCTGATCATCTTTGCTGTGGAGTCCAGAAGGGGCCTGGATCGGTAGCAACTTGATTCATTACAATGACTCTTTTTATAAACTATCACTATTATTGCCCTATGCCAGGAGTGGGGTGGCTGGTTTGCATTTCAAATATTTGTGATTAACGGAGCACAGAGCTCCACAATGAATTTATGTAAGTCCCTGGGTACCCCATATGGACCTGAGGCACAATTAGAAGGGTTTCTATTTATAGCAACTTCCAGTTCATCTAAATTAAGCTGAATGGAAAGAGGATAGGTTCTTGTTTCCAGATCAGGATCACAGTTGTTGGTGCTACGGGGACAATATATTTTTCCAAATGGGCAACCCATTGTTCTACTTTGATATGTAGACATAATGCATTTGCAGGAGTTTAACATAGTATATTTGAGTTCCCCACCCTCCAAAACCCCTATTGTCTTTTAATTTACAGGGCATGACAAGCTTTTTCCAAGCCTCTTTACAGAGTTCTTTCTTCCAGCTTACAAGTGCCACTTTATATGTCATTCTACAGTTAGCAATTTCAGATCTAAATCTAGGTTTACATTTCAGCACTTTTCAAATTCTTTTGTTGGCTTGTCTGCAAACTGTATCAAGCCATCCCTGAGGGTCTGAATCTCATGTTCAGAAGTACCACCTTGGTGCAGTTATACAATTTGATAAACGCATTGATAACCCCTTCACGTTATGCTCAAGCGATAAGCATCGAAGGACATGTTCGACCTTTATTGGAGCCTCTGGCACTATGAGCCAACCCTTCAACGTCTTCCTGTTATGAGCTTTGGGTACAGCAAGAGAGACCACAAGAGGATCATGGCCACCACCCCATAATATATGAACCAATATTCCTCAATGTGAAAACATAATTCAATAATTGACCTACGTACCCTGCCTACAAAGTTAGGTAGCTCCTGGTTATTAAGCCCAGCATGTTCTTTAACATTCCATAAATCATATGCAGTCAATTAGTTAAAAAGAATGTTACTTCTCTGGTCAGCAATATCTGCAGTATCTTGAGTGCCTTTAGCTTAAGAGTCAGCCTTTTACTTATTTTAGCATTGATGTCTCCCAAAATCTGCAGTCTAAACCCAGTAGACACATTTGAACGAAGGTTTCTTAATTCCGTGATCACCTCAAACGTTTCAGTTATTAGCAAAGGAGAAATCGTCATTGTATATATTAATTAAAAAAAGAAATTATCTGGCCAGTTCAGTTAAATTACAGGATGCTACTGAACGAGAGGAGTTCTATGCTGCATTGTAATGTAACCCTAAACCAGGCAGTTAATCCTTCCTTGGCTTTCTGGAAGGGGAAGGCAGCACTACTCGGGAGCAGCATACATAATCATCGCAAAATAATGCCTCCTTTGCCCATGTCTCCTGAAGCATGGTGATATCACACATGTGTATAAAATGTAACCACTTAGATATAATTAGTTTTGATGAAATGCCTGCAATATTCCAAGAAAATACATTCAGGTTTGAGGTTGTATGTGCCAGCGGGGAGCCCTCCCTGCTGGTCTCAATATCTGCACTAGAACTGTTTGCATTCTCAGTCATTAGGCCTTGTGGACTGGCTGTCAGTTGTTGTTTGCTAGATATGATTGTGGCTAAAAACATATTTAAAAAGGAATTTCAGCATTTTGTGATTGGATATGCAGGGGGTGGCTGCTAGGACAAAGAGACTGTGTGGGCGATTGCAAGTGCCTATAACAATAAGCCACTGAAATATCTGAATCTGGCCAGTTCTTGATAGTTCTTGCTTTGTTGAGAAAGCATGTCTCTTGCCAGATATGGGTGTTTAAAGTTGACAACAAGACAGTCCTCATTATATTGCTTCAGCGATGAACCAGTCCATCTTACCCTCCTTACCATCACATACAAAGCTACTGATACATTTTTAACAAGCCTGTTTGTCACTCTGGGCATATTCTCAAGAAAGTGTGATAACCACCGCAAGTTTAGCTTAACGCAACTTTGCACATCGCAGTCTATCGCGGGAAAACAACGCCGTGTTAACGTAGTATTCCCAACTTGGCGGCACCATGCGATAGCCCCACGAAAACGCGCCAAATGACCGCGTTAAAATTAACGCAACGCTGCAAAAATGCGAAACGCGAATAGAGTTGCGATGAGGCCAACCGCGATACAAAAATCAGCGATAACCAGTGACCGGTCTGCAATCCCCACGCGTCATGCGGGAAAATGCACCATAAAAGCTGAACAAGAAAAACACACCATAAACAAAATAAACTGCGTAGCAACATGGAGGCACCCCACAAGCCCCACAGACCACCAGCAAGGAACCTCTGGGTCGGGGAAGGCCAAGGAGAAGTGGAAGAGGAAGACGGGGTACAGTCCGCATGACAACCGGATCGTCATCACGGAGGTGACAGAGCACCAACAACAACTGTCCGTCACCTCCACCGTGCCATTGGCAACACAGACGGAAAAATGGCATTCCATCGTGAATGCAGCTGGAGTGTCGAGGAGGCCAAGATGCGCTGGCACGATGTGAAAAGCCAAACCAAGCAGAAACCCGCTGCCAACAGGAAGGCAGCAACGGCGAATGGAGGTGGGAGTCCTGCGCCACAGGAGGAGCTGGAGCAAATGGCGGCCACAGTCATCAGTGTGGAGACAGTGCAAGGAGTCGGGAGTCGGGACACTGCTCGACATGACCTGACACAACAGCAACAGGGTGAGTAACGAACAGGGACTGTGGGGACGGGGGGGGGACGGGCATAATGGCACACATGCACAATGACGTGTAGCACACCGCACACCCACAATGACCCTGGGTCATTCATTCATTCATAAATCTTTATTTCGGTTTAAAATACCATAAAAGATACAAACACATAAATCCTTGTCGACAGTATTCAAGGGGAAAATATTATAAAATACTCGATACACAGGATCATGGCAAATATAATATACATGTTACGGTATATAAACACGAGGAGAGGTCAGCATTAAGCAAAGCTCACTATTTCATATTTCTACAGAAAGGACAATGCTAAAGTGCTAATGCAAGAGTAAATAATATTGTACCACAGTTTCTACAATATGCGTCCCCACTAATCCTCATCCAACGTTAAAAAATCCATATTCGACATTCAACACTTAAAAATAATATGAGGCACTTAAAAAGCCTGGGTCATGTCCCTGATCCCCGTGGCACACTGCAGCACACATACAAACATCAAGTAGGCCCCCGACCACCATGTGCCCAAAGGGGTCCCACCCTACACATCACCAATTACACAACACACACATGCACCTGTGCGAAACACAGCAAAGATGCGTATGTGAGAGCCACACTGACAATGCAAGTGACACCACATGACCAGCAGCATGGCTGGAGTACAATCACCATGACACTGTGCACGCCACGAGACTGAGGTGGCTGAGTGTGGACCACATCCGGAAAGGAGCAGGTCACACTCTGACACATCCACCTGCACAAACAACCACTGACGTCAACAACACATCTGCAGACAAACAATGCACAAGAGTACAAAAACCGTCCAAGAGCACAAATGACCCAAGTCGCCAACATCACAGCACCTCAAAAGCACAAAAGCCAAAGGCACACCACCACGGGACGGTGACTTGCGGTGCAGTGAGATAGGGACATGCGAGGTGAGCGGGTCCTCGTCGATGTCGAAGGTGAATGTAGCGGAGGTTTGCGGGGGACAGTGGAAGGTGTCCTCCAGGGCATGATGCAGAGGGCAGAAGCCGGCCGGAAGCGGCAAATGGAGGAGTGGAATGCTACAGCCTCGTTTTTGCCACAAAAGTCAGTATCACCGACATGATGATGAAGACAAGCCCCAGTCCATAGACTCAGTCGCCACCAAAGTTCAACCAGAAAGTGTCCATGGATGTCGGGGAACAGACTTAGTGGCACCGGAGCTGAAAGGGGATGCAGTCTGCGATGAGGCCAGTACAATGATGTCAAGTCTGCCATAAATGATTCATGACTGAATTCCCAATGTGTGACCTACTCGACCGCAGTGTAGGCCGAATGTGTAGTCATCAAGAGACACGTGTGGTTGGGATGCCATGCACATACTTTGTGTCACGACATCGAAGGGAGTATAGTGATATAAACTCTGCATTGACATGTGTTCTCGGCCATTGTGTAATCAAGACTCAGTTCCAAATGTGTGACCTACTTGACCGCAGTGTAGGCCTGAGGCAGCGGTCAGCAGGGGCCCACAGCCACGTGTCGTTGGCCCGCGATGCACAGAGTTAGTGACACCAGGGCACTTGTCGGCAGTGTTCGAACACTTCCGTAACGATGGTCCTTTTCTCCTCCGGACTGAACCGCGTCTTCCTCTTACTCATCTCCTTGCGCACAATGATATGAACTCCGCCATGCAGAAATCACGACTCAGTTCCACATGTGTGACCTACTCGACCGCAGTGTAGGCCGAAGGCAGTAGTCAGCAAGGGACCACAGACAGGTGTAGTTCGAATGCTATGCACAGAGTTGGTGGCACCACATCGAAGGGAGTATAGTGATATAAACGCAGCCATAAAGTATGTACTCTGCCATTGCCTAATCAAGACTCAGTCCCAAATGTGTGACCTACTTGACCGTAGTGTAGGCCCGAGGCAGCGGTGGAGTACGTCAACGAAAAAGGAGTAAAGCGGGCCTGTGTCGCGGAGGCCATGATGGTCTGAGGAGGCTGCCAAGGTCGCGGTCTTCGGGCTTGGAGCTTGTGCCGGCACGTGGTGGGCCCTCTTTGACACACGCCGGTGTCGGCAGGTGAGCAGTGAGGCCTGGCTGCGCAGGGGCGGGCATGACAGGTTTGGGGACCAGCGGCCCGGGGTGCAGCAGGCACACCGGATCGCAGGCCACACCGCTCACGGTGACGGCGTCGGCCTCATGGCGGGGTGGGAGGCGCCGCCCTGGCAGACACGTTGGGCATTCCGGAAGAGAACCACACCCAGAACTACGTGCTTTTTATTCACACCCCTACGCTGGCCTGGCGTACGCCGGGCCAGCCCACTCCGCACACGCTTACAGGGGGGGACGTCACAAGCTACATTTACACGGACTTCCCACCTGGCTGGGGTGATATGGTTGTGTCCACTGTCCACTACACTCCAGACACCAGCAGTGCATGTAGACATGGATATGTCTGTGGTCTGCATACTGCAGTCTGTCCAGCACATCTCCGCCACACTTGGCATTGAGTACATTCTCATTCATGGGTCACTTGCCTCCTTTGCACATGCCTGGTTCCCACCTCTCCCCACATTCCGGTATTGTGTGGCTGAGGTGCCATGCCGTTGATGGCTCATGTACATGGCTAACCAAGGTTGCCACAGTAAGTTGTGCTGTCGTGTCTGGTGGGTGGGCATGTTGTATGTGATTTTGTGACGTGTGCAGTGCCAGAGTTGTGAGTTACATGATTGTGGAGTTGAGGGGTGTGGTGTGTTCATTTGGTACTTGCCAACGTGCAGTGCATTTCCATAGGTGCCATCCTGGAAGCGCTGGTTGATGTTGGACTGTCGGAAGATGAAGGGATCATGCACACTGCCTGGGTAGTTGGCTACGACATTGGTGAAGAGTCCCCTGTGGTCCACTATTGCCTGCACGTTGATGGGATGCGTGTGCTTTCTGTTGCGGTACTTGTGTGCGGTGTCGGCAGGGGGCACAAGTAGGACATGTGTGCAGTCGATTGCCCCCAACACGTGCGGGAATCCAGCTATGGCGTATAGTCCTTGCTTGGTCTCCAGCTGTTCCTGCGCATTGTGGGGGACGTATAGGTACTGGGGTACCTAGCTGATGATGGCATCCAGAACAGGTGCGAGGAACTTGGATGGGGCTGGCTGTGCAACTCCTCCGACTCTGGCGGTTGTTGGTTGGGAGGTACCAGAGGCCAACAGGTGCAGCACAGCCAGCAGCTTTGTCTGCGGAGGGATGTTGGTTGTCCGCTGTGTTGGTACCGTCAGCCTGTGGGCAATGATGTTCAGGATGCGGAGGATGGTTGTCATTTTGAGCCTGTAGTGGGCATTGACGTTGTCTGGTGTTAGGTCTGTGAGGCTGGTGCATTTCCTGAAGGTCTGCTGTCTTTGTCTGCGCTGCCTCTGTGGTGGTCCTGGGAGGGGCGGGGGTGGGGTCCGGGGGGGGGGGTGGCGGTCCTGGGGGTGGTGGCGGTGGGTGTTGTTGCTTTCTCTGGGCTCCGGGATGCATGGTGAGTGGCTCCATGGCATCTGTTGTTCTTCATGTGTGGCTCTGGACTGGGCTCCCTTTGATGGTGCAGGTTGTTGTCTGACTTTACACCAGGTCGGAGCAGGTGTTAATTTCCTGCTGCTAACGCGCCTTATCGCCTGTTTTGTGGTCTTACCGCCGATGTGGCTGGTCGTTGAGAATGTTGAGGTGGGGTGTTGTCGCCGATTTTTGCTCGGGAACGCCTACTCTGCATCTCATTAGCGATAGTTGCCGGGGTCATCTGTGGCGATGTTTTTTGCGGATGCTTTCGCACGTTAACTGGTGGTATCGGCTGTTAGCACTAGCTTGTGAATGGGGCGATAAATTTATCTCGAATTTGGCTGCGATAAAGTGCCGATAACTCGCGATAGCTCCTTGAGAATATGCCCCTCTGTTCTTTATCTCAGCAGTGGTCTCAGTAGAGTCATGTTGTAGTTGGGCTACATTGGTCAATATTATGATGCAAGAGCATCTCATGGGGGCAAATTAATTTCTGGAGATAGGACGGGCAATGGTGTTTCTACCTCCAAGTCCATTCGCAAACAAAAGGGCGGGGTTGGGCACATCGACTAATACCAAATACCAAGTCAGCTACAGGCAAGGGATTGGGGGTTAAGGTATGGATGGAACAGGCAACTCTGGGAGGGGCTTCTAGAGCTTGGGGCAAAGTGGGCAATTAAACGGATGATAGTGATGAACGATCTGCAGTGGCCTGTGGTCTGGTAGCTGCACCATCAAATTTAACCATAAAACCCTAAATAACATTAAGTCACTCAAGTATTGGCCTGAAGGGGGGCGTGGCCGAGCCGTTGACCAACATGGCCGCGCGGACTTGTAGCTCCGGCCGCCGATGCACACACGCGCCCAGTAATCGCGTGTTGGGTCCACCTTCACCGCTTTAAATACATCTGCGTGCAGTCTGAGCCTGCGGGGAGCGAGTTGAGCGCTGTGTGAGGCGCGGGCGCAGCGGTGCTGCCTCCCGCTCCGCTCGTCGGCTGACGGCAGGGTGCGGCCTATGATCCTTCTCGACCCTGCGCGGCGCCCTGGGTGACGGGGGGCCGCGGCCGCTCTCGGGGACCGAAGTCTCCGGTTCAGCGGAGGCGCCCTGATCCAGCTTCCCGCCGCGTGGACGGACGCCTGCGGCTCCTCGGAGGCAGCCTCCTTGACGCCCGGTGAGTGAGGCCGCGGGAGTGGGGGCTGGGCCTGGACGGAAACATCTCTCGGCCGGCCAACACTCCCGGCCGCGCACCGCGACACCAACACGGGGGACTGTGGGCGGCCCTGTGCGTGCGACCAGCGCGGGGCTGATTCCCGAGCCCGGAGGCTCCGGTTGCATTGCAGCGCCCCAGCCCTGCTTTTCACCGCACAACCGGATACTGGTGGCCCGCCGGCAGCAACTATCCCGGACACCCGGTGAGTGGGGCCGAAAGAGTGGGGGCCGGGCCCGGATCGAGGCCCTTCTCGGCCGACCACCACTCCCGGCCACGCACCGCCGTTTCACTTCGTGGGGCTGTGGGCGGCCCCGTGTATACGACCAACGCTGGCATGATCTCCCAGCCTAGAGGCTTCCACCTTACTGAGGCGCCCCGGCCCTGCCCTCCACTGCCTGCTCCAGCGCTTGTGGCCCATCGACAGCAGCCATCCCTGCCACCTGGTGAGTGGGGACGAGAGAGTGGGGACTGAGCCTGGACCGGGGCCCTTCTCGACCGGCCAACACTCCCGGCCGCCACCGCTGCTTCCTGATGTGGGGCTGTGGGCAGCCCTGTGCGTGTGGTCCGCACTGTTGGGGTGATGGGGCGTGGGGACCCCAAACAGCGGAGGCTCACATTTGACCGGCAGGCCGACTCGGGCCGGACCTCGCACTCCCTGCACTGCTCGGAGGCCTCGGGCACGGAGGACCGCCAGCCCCCTGGAGAGGGAATGGCGGCCATTTTGGCAGAACTCCGGGCCGGCTTCCGGGGCATTGATGACTGCCTCGACACCCTCACCTCTCGCCTGGACAGGATGGGGGAACGCATCGACGGCCACCACACTCGCCTTGGCGAAGCAGAGCAGAGGATTTCGGACCAGGAGGACCACCATCGGGAGGTGGCGCGTAGACTGGAGCGCGCAGAACACCTGTTGAAGGCCGTCGCAATAAAAAACGAGGATCTGGAAGCCCGGTCTCGACGAAACAACGTCCGCATTGCGGGCCTGGCGGAAACCACCAACATGGGCCGACCGGAACCCTTTGTCGAGGGGCTGTTAAAGGAACATTTTGGGACTGAGCACTTTTCCGCCACGTTTGTTGTGGAGAGGGCGCACAGCTCCCTGGGGCCTCGCCCGACGCCTGGGCACCCGCTGCGTCCCATTGTGGCGCGGTTACTTAACTACAGAGACAGGGACACCATTCTCCGCCTGGCACGGGAGGCTGCCCCGGTGAGGTATCAGGGGTCGGTCCTCTCATTCTACCCGGATCACACGCAGATTGTGCAGGAGGCCCGGCGGAAGTTCACCGAAGCAAAACGACAGCTCCGTGCCCTGGATCTCAAGTACGCGATGCTTTATCCCGCACGTCTCAGGGTGCTGGTGGACGGTAAGCCTCGATTCTTTGAGAACGCCCCTGATGTCCTGGCCTTCTGCAAGCAGTGGGTGAGTGAGTCACGACGCAGCCCGGCTCGTTCCTCGCGTCATTCCTCTCCGGACAATAACCTGGCCCCCAGTGCTGAACTGTTCACATCTGACTGAACTCTGATGGGGGGGTTGTCGGGTATTTGAAGATCCTCTGCTCCCTGCGATGCTTCTGGCTAGAAACCATGTACCCCGTTGGCACTAGTTTGGGGTCTGTTTTTTGATCTCTGTGGCCATCCACCTCCTTTTGCTGATATTATTGGGCTTGTTTAGCTTGGAGGGGTGTGGGCCTGCTATTGTTCACCGCACCTTGGTTTGCCTTGTTATTTGGTGGACTCACTGTTGCCTCAACTGTTCATTATCTCACTGTCGGGGCTGCTATTGCGGCTCTGTTTGAATCTATCGTTCTCTTTACTGTTTCTTAATGTGGGCACCGGCTGTCCGGCGTTGCCTCCCCCGGGATGACTCCGCATAATTGTATTGGGGGGTTGTTGTTGATTTATGGGTGTGGGTTTTTGGGGGGTGGGATCCGATTCTCGGAGCCTTCAGGCTCAGGTGTGGGTGGTGGGAGGGTGTTGGGGGGTGGGGGGGATTTGTGGGGTCTTTGTATGACTGCTCAGGATGTTTTGGGTTTTTATTTTATTGTTTTATTTTGTCTGGTTTTCCGCTATACCCGACGCTCTGTGACCTAGGAGAAATGTATCTTACCCCCTTTTCCTTGCAACATGGCTGTCGCCCCTTCAGTGTCCCATTAACCTGCTCACCTGGAACGTCCGGGGGCTAAATAACCAGAGGAAGTGTAAACTGGTGTTAGCCTATTTGAAGCGCCATGCAGTTCAGGTGGCCTTTTTGCAGGAAACCCACCTCCCTCCCCACGGCTCCTCTCCTTTCGCCTCCTCCTGGGGCCCTCACAGGTTTTTCTCAAGTTACAGTACCTACTCACGGTGGTGTGCACGTTAATACACAACTCTCTTCCCTTTACTCTGCACCACAAGGGGCGCTACCTGCTGGTCAAGGGCACACTATTGGGTCAAACGATACTTTTTTTAAACGTCTATGCCCCCAATACCGATGACCCGGACTTTTTCGCCCGCCTCCATACTCTGCTTAATTGCCATGACTATGACGTCCTTTATCTGGGTGGGGACTTCAACCTCTGGGTGGACAGTACCCTCGACTCTTCTAATCCACGGGCTAACCCGAAGGCTCGTTCCCTTGAGGTGCTCTCCGACTTGCTTTGCTCTTTGGAGTTGCGTGATATATGGCGCCAACATCATACGTCAACCCCCGGTTACACCTTCTACTCGGACCCCACGCCACGCTTACTCGCATTGACTATCTTTTCGCCTCCGTGGCCGGGTGCCGCTGGGTTGAGGGGGTAACTGTGTTACCCCGCACTTTGTCCGATCACTCCCCCCTGTTGGCACGGCTGGTGGTTCCTCACTCGGCGGGGTGGGAGCGCAGATGGTCCTTCTCGACCTCTGCTCTTCTGGACGAGGTTTTCCGAGCGGAGGTCCAAGAAGCTATCACGGAGTACTTTGCCCTGAACACTGGGTCGGTAACGCACTATGCTACCCTGTGGGATGCCTTCAAGGCGTTCATACGGGGGGTCATCATCTCCAAGCAGGCCGGGGTACTACGGTCTCTGAGCGGCGGCCTGGCTAGGGTGGAGGCCGATCTGGCCGTCCTAGATGAGTCTTCCCCCGATCCGCAAGTGCAGGCCCAACGTAACGCACTGTTAGAGTTCAACGACCAGGCTGACAGGGAGGCCACTCTCCTAGGTAAATATCATCTGGCGAGACGTTATGGAGAGGGTGAGCGCCCCGGCAGGACGCTGGCGCGTCTGGTGGGCCCCCCTAGAGGGGCTGGGCACATCACTTCCCTCGTGCGTGGCGACGGAACTACTGCTACTTCAGATCGGGACATTGTGGCGGAGCTGGTGGCGTACTATCGTTCCCTCTACTCCACCACTTTGCCTGCTAATTTTTCGCAACACCTTTCCTATTTGGAGGAGGTGGCCATGGTCTGGCTAACTAAAGGCCAGGCCGAGTTCCTGGCACATCCTTTTACGGTCGATGAAATCTCCCTGGCTATCGACGAACTCTCGGGCTCTAAGGCCCCTGGCCTTGATGGGCTTAATGGAGCGTTCTACAAGACTTACAAAGAAACCCTGGCGCCTCACCTATTGGAGGTATTTGCAGAAGCGCTGGAGTCTGGCGTCCTCCCTCCTACTATGCGCGAAGTGGCTATATCTTTGTTTTTAAAACCGGGAAAGGACCCTACGCATTGCTCATCTTATCAACCCATTTCCCTTATAAACTTTGATAATAAAATTCTTGCAAAAATGCTTTCCTCGCGTCTTTCCCTTTTACTCGACCAAATTTTATCTCCGGTGCAAGCCGGCTTTGTGCCACATTGCTCCACCGCTCTAAACCTCCGTACGGTCTTCTCAGTCATCAATCGCATTGAGCCCACAACGCCAGCCGCGGTCGCGCTATTAGACGCAGAGAAGGCCTTCGACTCTCTCGAATGGCCTTTTCTGATGGCATCGCTCCGTAAACTAGGCCTTCCTCCTAACTTCCTTGCTTTGATCGCTCTTCTCTACTCATCCCCTTCAGCCCGGCTGCGGGTCAACGGGTCTCTCTCCCCTCCTATCCCCATCACGCGTGGCACACGTCAGGGGTGTCCACTGTCCCCGATCCTGTTTATTATCGCAATGGACCCTTTGGTCCGACATCTTCAAGAACAGCACCTGTTCCGTGGCTTGCAATTTCCTTCCGGTCCGCTCTTGATGTCTCTCTATGCGGACGACGTCCTGCTCTTTGTGCGTCATCCCCAATCCAATCTTCAGCCGCTCATTGATGAGATCGAACGTTTCGGCTTGGTTTCAGGCCTTAAGATTAATTGGGGGAAATCTGTTCTGTTTCCCATTACGGATGCGGCGGCGACAGACGACACGGAATACCTCTTGCGCGTGGATCGGGAGACCACTAAATACCTCGGGGTGCACCTACATAGAGAAAAGGCCCAGGTCGTGCAATTGAACTACGGGCCTGCCATTGAGCAGCTCTCGTTGCAAATCAAGCGGTGGATACAGCTACCTCTCTCCATGGCCGGCCGTATTGCCCTCATAAAGATGAAGGTGCTCCCTCGTTTCCTGTACCTCTTTCGCACCATTCCCATTCCACTCACCAACGCGTTCTTTACTCGTCTGCGCAGCCTTCTTATTCGACTGATCTGGGCTGGTCGTAGGCCCCGAGTGGCTGGGACACCCTCACCCTTCCGTATGCGCGGGGGGGGGGGGGTTCGCAGTACCGGATTTCCAACTGCACTTTTTGGTGGCGCAAGCGCAATATGCGCACCACTGGTTTCATCCTGATGCCAGGATACCTTATACGAAAACGGACCGGGAGCTGGCTGCTCCGACCCCCCTGGCATCCCTGCTCCCGAAAGGGGTCCCTCTGGATCCACACGACATTCAGCCCCTGGCCACCACGTGTTGGGCTTGGCGTAAGTTGAACAGATTGTATGGGTCTGGCCCTCTTTACTCACCTGCACTCCCAATCGCAAATAATCCCTTTTTACCGCTTGCCACGGATAGAGGGGTGCTGGTCACCTTCGGCAAGTTAGGGCTTGACACTTTTGAGTCCCTTTTTCCGGATGGTCGGGCGCGGGGGCTAACCGAGTTGGCACAGCTTCCCGGGCTCACGGGGGTAGACTCTCTTAACTTGAACGGACTCCAGGGCACGCTGCGCACCACCTTCTCCACCTTCCCTGCTCCATACGAAGACTTTCCCCCGCTCACTCTTCTTATATCGGACGACACGGGCTCACATTTGGTCACAAAACTCTATAAGGCAGTTATGACACTTGGAGGGGGGATGCTGGGGTCCGGCAACGCTGGCAAGCTGACATTGGACACCCGCTGCATGACAAGGATTGGGCCTACTGTTTAAAACAAACCCACAGGGTGTCTCCCAATCACAGGCATAAATTGCTTCATTTTAAATGTATTCACCGGGTTTATCTTACCCCACTCCAATTGTCCAAATTTGATTCATCTAGGTCGGCGAACTACCCAAAGTGTAATGCTCTGAATGCCGACTTTGCTCACATGTCCTGGTCCTGCCCCCACATTCTTCCATATTGGCAGGATGTCTTTGCTGAGCTATCACGCATCATAGACGCACCGTTGGTACCCACCCCGGAGTTGGGATTGCTAGGCCTGGTCAAGCGAATTAAACTGTGTTACAGGCGATTTGTTGCGCTTGCCCTTCTTCTCGCCAAGCGGGAGATTGCCACTCTCTGGGGGGCGAAGGCTCGCCCGACTCAATTGGCCTGGCAGCGAAGTATGCTATATTGCAATACTCAATCTGACATATATGCTTCACTCCAGCCTCCTACCTCTAGGCCTTGTGACATTTGGTGCATATACCGTACCTATCTCCAACGCGCACTTCCCGCATCACAGACTGTTCCCTCCCCCCCACCCCTCTTCGGTAATACCTGGTGCATGATTTGATCTCCTTGTGCCTCCCGTGGGCTGTTGCCCCCTTCAGGGCGGTCTAGTTGGGTGGCCGGTTCGGTCTTCTACCCGGGCCACAACCGCCGCTCCTTGTCTTTCCTGGGTACCTACCTGGGATTATGCGTGAACTTCAGTTCTCCTACATTGAGCAAGAGTATGTATCATTCATTGGGTATGTCTGCTTTTGTAAATTTTGTTTCATTTTGTTATGTTTTTGGATATTATTGTTGTTCTGTACTCCCCCTGTAATCCGATGCCGACTGGCTTTGCTGTACATTTCATCATTTGCAAGGCTACAATCTGTGTTTCCGTCTGACGGGGGTTGTGATTATGTATTGTGGGTCTTCTTAATTTCTGTCTATTTTTTCTTTTTATGTGTCATGATATTGTTTTGTATCACTTTCAATAAAAATCTTTAAAAAAAAAAAAAAAAAAGTATTGGCCTGAAGGCTAGACTCTGAAAGACATTTGAGCTTGTCACAAATAACATTGTAGTGAACTGTTTTGAGGTCACGCAGGGTGTTTAGTGAAGCTGTACAAACACTCAAACATTGTGGAAATGAATAAGGCAGGAAGAAATCCTAACAATGACCAAAAAGATCAACAATTGACTGCTTCGCAGTGGCAAAAAAGAATGTGGTTGTAGGGTACAGATCAGGTACCACAATTGGGAGAATGGAAACGTGGCATGGACTGGTGCATGCAACCTGAGAAAGTGTTATATGAAGGCCGAGACTGCCCCCAAATATGGGCAAAAATTTGGAGACACTGGAATGCACACAGAGGCAACATCTGTGACAGGCCCGCACGCAATAACGTGGGGGATATGTAGCCTCAACAGACATTTTCATTGGGCCATGCTTTGAGTGATGTGGAGGGAGGAGGGGTGGTGGGAATTGGAGTGGTCTGAAGTGTCTTGGTTAATGAAGATAAGGCATTTTACAGTGCTTGGTTATGTTTTATATGTATCTTTATTGCCAATGAAAAGCTTTGTTACAAAAAACACAACAGACTGCTTCCTGCAGCACGCAGTAGGATTTAATTACAAAGTAAATTGAACTGATGGAGTATGCCTATCAATGGATGCCCCATCACAGTCATCATCTCGGGTGGAGCTCACAAAAGCTCAGGTTCATCGTAATCCCAGTGAAACTGATCCTGAGTGTTGTGAGCCACTCCATAATACTGAGTGTTGTACTATTATCTGCTCACCCCAGACTGTTTTGGGCCGGCAAAGCATAAAAGGGATTTTAGTGGAACTCCCAATCATGGAGTAAAGAGTGTTTGTGCACCTTCATTAAACAGGTCACAACGCCAATCTGCCTGCGGTGACAAATGAGCCTGGAAGCAGCCGCATGCCCCAGGCAGTAGGTTGCAATGTCATTCCTTCGAAAGGAGGCCCAGGCCCAGCCACAGCAGAGTGGTGGAGCAGGAGCTGAAGAGCACCGCCTAATTCCCGTCTGTGGGGTAAGAGCTGAAGAGCGGCATTCATGCTCAGTCAGTGGGCCAGACTGCCACCAGCATTCACCTGCCTGGCAACAGAAATCTGCTCAAAAAGGTCTTCCATAGGAGTTGGGACTGGCTGTGTGGAGGGTCCCCCACCTATACGACGTGCCTTGGAGAGTCTGATGGCAACCTTTTCCTTGGTCCAGGATCTCAGGTCATACCACCATTTGTGCATTTCCTCTATAGATTGCTGGATGACTCAGATCAAATTTATTTTCTCTTGGCTGAACCTCCATATTTTTTTTCTGTGGGGACACTGAATGAGCTTTTCTTAAATAGTGCATCATTATGTGCCATACATTCCTCTGTGGACAGACAAATGGGCAAACCATTGACGGCCCACACTCTGCCGAGCCGCTGGAGTTGTATGCTGGCAGCGGAGATGTAGTAGTCTCTGCCGTCACCATACTAAAGGTGGCCTGACTCTAATTGAGAGTTGGGACCTACAGTTTGGCAGAGAGAGTAACAATCACTCTTGCAATGGAGTATCCTCTCTGTCAAACTGTAAATTGGACCCTAGGTCAGAAGATAAAATCTTTAACTGGGGTGGACCTGGTTGGTGTATGCCGCATGTGCTCCATTGCGGTCAGTCTGAAAGTGTGCCTAAGTCTCAGTGTACTGTGGCCATACACTATCATTGGCGCCTTGCACTTCTTGGTGCTGTTTCTACTTAAAACTTTAAAATTTGACTCTATTTTCCAAATTCCGTTTGGGATTTTTATTGTTTTGCATTTTGACTTTATTACTATTTTGGTGCTGCATAAATACTTTAGACAATAAGTTAAGCTTGTCTGCTCTTTCCCATAGCTGCCAGAGGGTTAAGCTCAGGTTAATTTAGTGGTTTTGTGGGTTCACTTTGTCAAGAGTAGTGATTATTCCTTGAAGTGGGCAGTCGCTCCCCAAATAGCAATCCCATTTCTTACAGAAATGGTTAACAGAGTGAGAATAATATTTAAACATGGCTAATAACACAAGTTTCATCTTGTTGCTTGGTTCCAAGGCACTGATAACATCCTTGAATCATCTGTGGTAATTTTGTGACTTAGAGAAGCTGTCATAATTGATAGAGGCTTTAAACTACTGGTGGACAGCCATCTATTGATCTTTAACTGTTGTACTGGGGAAAAAGGCCTGTCTGAGAATTTACTTATGCATAGACTTCAAAGGATTCAACAAGATCATGGGAGAAGATCATTTCTGTCTTCCCCATGCTGAAAGGTTTTCAGTTTGCTGGACGATGCTGAGTTTTCTTTCACATTGGAAATGTTGTTAGCTCATCATCAGGTCAAATTGCACACTTTTTATTTTTCCTTCCAGCATTCATAAACACTGATGGAGATTTTCAATTCAAGAGGATGCCATTTGTACTGTTTTACAGCATGAAGTAGTTCATATGAATTGCCAGAGTCTGTTTCTTCAGGATAACAATACAGTTGTCTAAAATTCAAAGATCCCTATGAAGGAACAAAAACGTAGAAGTAAGGACAGAGATTTACATTGTGGCCTGATGTACTTTATATTTTTTTTATCTTTACAAACATTCCCAGTAGTATGCTTGGAAAGGTGTGTGTTGGACTTGGCCATCTCTGCAGTGTCACCCCCAAACTTTTGCACTCTCCCCTTCTGTTTTGCTGAATTCGTTTTTGTTGACCTTAGAACTCTGTGCACTTTACCACTGCTAACCAGTGCTAAAGTGCTTGAGCTCACTCCCTAAAACATGGTAGAGTTGACTGACACCTGATTCGCACATTACATTTATTTGTAAGCCCCTAGTTAAGTGGTCAACCATATACCAAGGGACGTTAAATTAAATGCTACTAATGTGCTTGCAGCACTTATTGTGCTACCCACTTCAGTAGGCCCTTAAAGCATGTCTCAGGGCTGCCATTGTCAATTTGACTTGGCAAACGAAACCCATTATCAGGCCTAAAACACCCTTTTTATTACATATAAGTCACCCATAAGGTAGGCCCTAAACCACAGGGCTTGGTGCATTGTATTAAAAAAGTAGGACATGCACTTTTAAGTTTTACATGTCCAGGTTGTGAAAAGCTCACACATTTGTTTTTCACTACTGTGAAGCCTACTCTTCTCATAGGATAACATCCGGCTACCTTATTACATGTAATAGGTGATAACGTTTGATTGGAAGCAGGTGGAACTATACTGTTTGGTGTCTAAGGAATTGTAATTTAAAATCCTCTTTAATGGTAAAATCGGATTTTAAGTCACAATTCTGAAAATGTCCTTTTTAGAAAGTTGAATTTTCTTGTCCTAACCATTTGGTGACTGCCCTCTTTCTGGGTCACCTGACTAGGTGTAGTTTGGCAGTTGTCATTTGTGCATTCCTCCCACACAGCCACATAGTAGGGAGACTGGGTGTTGGCAGGATGAGCCCTCCTGGCAGGATGGGGTGTGGAGCTGTGCAGCCCCGACTTGCACTTTAAAGACACTGCCTCAGTTCACACACAAAGAACTTCACATTAGCCTTATGTGACTCCAGACATCCTGGGACCAGGGCAGGAAGGGAGGCAGGAAATTCCAGAAACTCCTGTGGTGGGAAACCCCAGAAGTGTGTTCCACTTCAAAGCTGGCACCAGGTATAAAATTAGAACTCACAGACAAACTCTTCAGTTCACTTCTGCAACTGCGGAGGACTTTCAGAAGACTGGCCTGCTGTGGACTTCAGAGGTCTGCCCTGCTGCACTAAGAGGAATGCCCTGCTGCCCGAAGCCTGCCCTGTGCCCTCAGAGGACTGCCCTGTTGCTTGAGACCTGCTTTTCTGCTTGAACCCAGGAATTCCAGAGTGATTTCAAAGGCTAGATGGCTGGCTGCCTGATCAGAGCCTCCCAGCCTGAGTGAGAACTGTCCCTCCAAGTGGTGGCCCTCCAGTCCTTTACCCTTGAAAGTGGTGCTAAAGGTTCCCAGATAGCCCAAATCTAAAATGTGGGACTTAAAAAATTGTCTTCCAAAAAGTGCCCTGAGAACCGAGAGGAGACCGGGCCTACCTGATTACCGATCCACCCAGGGTGCATCACCGGTCTGCCTGACTTTGTAGTAGCCCCCACTACGTTCTTCTCTGCAGCAGAAAATCCTGTTCAACAGCTCCTTGCAGAAGGGGTATCCGGTCTTATGGAGCCCTCGTCGGCTACAGCCTGCAGCTTAGTCCTGCTGGAGATTTTCAACTTTCAAAAAAAGAGACTAAGTCCAGATGCAGAAACCTTCACCAGGACTTCATCCAGTGGCCCCTTGACAGCGACGCCTTCTCTTTGGACACCACCGGCTGACTTGCCCGCTAAACTTTACCTTCTCAGACATTTTTTTTCAAAATTTCTTTCAAGTCCAAAGGTAAGCGAAGGCTGGGCCCAATCCACTTCGTGTATCTGAACTGCAGTCAGCCATAACTTTTGAATTTGCCCCGGTTTTACGCGACTAGATGCTCATGGTTGGCACTTTGTTCTTTTAGGCGCTATTTTTCACTACTGATTGTATTTTTGTTGTTTTAGTGTCAAACAATTTATTAAAATTTACTCTATTTTTCCAAAAATTAGTGTGGGATTTTTCTTGTGTTTTGTTTTCACTTTATAGCTGTTTAAGTGCTGCTTACATACTTTTCACTTTGCCTCTAAGTTAAGCCTGACTGATTTTGTGACATGCTACAGAGGGTTAACTACAGGTTAATTTAGTGACTTTTTGTGGTTCACCCTGACAAGGATTGTGGCGGTTGCTGGAGAAGGGTTCACACCCCCCTCAACCAACAACCCAATTTCTTACAGTGTGCCAGTTGCAGATTTCCAGACATACTAGTGGAATGTCATGTGACTATTCCTTTAGGGCCCTACTCCTCATGTGTGGAGTTCTCTTTAATGGAGAACTCTGCATAGAGGATTAGCGTCTCCTATATAAATGCACATTTGTTTTGTCACTCTGCAGGGAAAGCATGTTTCTCCATGGAGAAAGCTCTTCCCCTACACTCACTCTAAATCTAAGGATGCTCCGTTCCCCTTCCATAAATAATTTCCAGGGTGGAAAATGTCAGAGACAAGTTTGAAAATGCCAACAAACGTTCTTGTTTGTGGGTGTAGCCAAACGACCAAAGCAAACAAAGGCTGAAATGCCCAGTTCCCATGCCTTGAGTGGAATTTACTACTGCGGATGTCTCCAAACTCGTGGAGTAGAAATATGCAGTAGTAAATTCAGTGCTTAATTTGAGCTGGTGGTTTCCGGTCCTCAGCACCGGCACTTAATCAATAGCACCGGCACTTTTCATGAGCACTAGTTAAAGACACATTCATTTAAGGTAGGCACTTTAAGTGATTTGACCAAAATCACAGAATGTGGAGCCCACACCAAGACTTGAACCTGGTTCCTCAGCTCCGAAGTTGTCAGCTCTGACCATTATACCACATCCTCTCCCCACTTTCATAGTTAGTAGTTGATTCTGTTTTAGGCGGCACTAACAGGAGAAATGGGCTAGTGCTTCCTGACGAGAACCACGGCACTTATTATTTTACAAATTAACCACTGAGTAAATTCATGTACACTTGTCAGGAATCCTTTGTGCGTTCCTGTCAGGTGTTAAAAAGATATTTTCGGTCATAAACTGACATTTACACATTACATTTAAACTTACTTTTACCTCCGAATTTAGCTTTGTGACTAGAACCCAGGGTAGGTCTGGCCTACAGGGTAATCAGGCAGTGCCCGATGGGCTGTTTTTTTGGCAGTTTGTAGCGGGGTGGAATGACGGGGCAGGAGTCTAGGTCATGATAAGGATGGTTTTATTAGGTGAGAAACACGTCTTCGCCTGGTAGCCAGTCCTTTGAGATACGGTGGGGGAAACGTCTTTGTATCCCCGCCTTCCGGGTCCTCTGGCGATCTCCCCCTTCTCATCTGTTCCGGGTGAATCTCGTGGGGTCGATTGTTTTCGGCGGAACAAGGGTCGTGCACAGACAAAAAGAAAGAAAGGGCGGTGTAAATGTGGGGAATTAGCACAAAGAATCAGGAAGGGGTGAAGGACCACTCAAGAAGTGCAGCGACTATTTACAAGAGTGAGGTGCTCGGGAACGGGTAACCAGGGGGAATCCCAGCAGGCGGCTTAAGTCCTAAGCGTCGGGTCTCTGCCTCCTCCCCACCCAACCCATGAACCGCTCGCGTACCTGCGAGAGCCACGCTCCTCCAGGAGCGTGGCTGGGCGACTCGTGATGCCGTTGGCCTCCTGGCTTTTGTGCTCCACTCTGCAGCTCCGCTTCTCCTCCTTGGCTCGATCGCGTCCACGCCTCTCCTCGTACGTCCTTCTCCAACTCGCCTTCCGCTCCTACTCCGGTGATACCACACACCTCCTTCCGGATTCCCTGCCTTCTTGTTGGGAGGAACTCCATGACGTCACCGCTGGGGGAGTGTTCCTCGGGTTCTGCCTCCCAGTGAAAGGAGCCGTACCAACTTTCGTCGTCACCTGCCTGAGCGCCTTCAATGGATCGATTCCAGTCACTCTGCTGTTGAGAAAGAAGAGGGGAATCGGGGGATGCATGTTCCACCAGTCCATCGTATGTCCATTGTCCTCCCTGGTCTCCCTTGCCCCGTGACACAGTTGTAGGCCGATTTTATGGCCAGTTGGGCTGGTTTTTACTGATGATTTCAGTGATATTAACACTTTTTAGCTATCTGCTTCGCTAATGGGGGCCATTTTTATATTGGTGCCCGGGACTATTTTTGGTCCAGCCCAATCCTGATAGAACCCTGAATGCTCACCATCATACTCACCGCAAATTACTGAATTCCACCTGTGTTTTGGAGTACCACAGCAATGGACTATTGAACAACTGAGTTGCCTTTGCCTGAATTCGATGTTATGCTCAAAATAAACGGTTTAACGTTCATTCTTCAGCGCCCACACCTGAGTTCCAATGAAAGGAAATACACAGACACAAATAGCAATACCCACAGATTGCCCAAGCATCGAGGCACAGAAGCTTTTAAGACTGGTGTTTTAACGCTTTCATTTTCAACTGAAAAAGGAGATGTGAATATAATCTGAAGAATAAAAGCGAGTAGATATTGATCTATTAAACATTGTAAATATCTCTCTCTCTCTGCGTATTAAATGCTACCAAAAAAGCCACTTCTTGCTCATAAGCACCGTTTTTTTAAAAATGTGCTTCTTATTCTCTGCAAGCTATCCATATATATGCTGATTTTCTTTGCAGAGTCAGGTAGAATCCTTCTTTTATTCTACTTTCTTGTTAAACTTGTACTGTCTGTACTGTAGGTTCTTGGGTTTGGTTTTCTGGTCTTGGAAGTTTCAACATTATTAATATTCTCTATTAGAGCATCATGTTCAAATAGAAAACAGGCTAGATGCTGCCAGAGCTTCACTTGCAAACCTCCTCATAGACTAAGCAGCGTATGTGTATAGGAGTTGGCTATTTCCCTCCTGTCCAGTTGCAGTCTGACTGCATCCAAAACTATTTTTCCCAGGTTTCCTGAGTAGATGTTTCTTGTGTTACACATTTGATCTCAGGATAAACAGTTGCACTTCTGAGTAGTCAGACCATGTTCAGCGGTCCAGAGGGCAATTAGGGGCTACTGGACTCTAACCGTAATGCTAAGGTCATTTGTCACTGGTCTCCATTCTACTATGGCTCTGCAAACTGGTGTCTGTCCTACTATGGCCCTACAAACTGGGACAAGTACAATTCTGTCTACACTTGGCTCATAGGGTAATTGGATGAGCAGTCACAGGCTTCTGATGGAGGTAATGTGGGGGGTGGCACAAGCTCAGAATTCAACAATCAGCCAACCAACAGAGCTCTGTAACGCACGTCTTTATTCTTCGGCATGAAACCGTTAACTGAACGCACTACAACGTTAACTTTATTGACCATACCCAGACACACCCAGATACCTCTCAACTGATTATGTAACTTTGTAAGGAGTCCGGCAAGGACCACAAGGTTCCTACTGCACATGATCACACAACACTACAAATTCCAATGCTTGCCTTTTTGAAACAGAAAGCAATTTTAATCACACAGCAATGCTAAATACAACTTAAACCAATTTAAGAGTACAGGGTTATATCCCTGCCAAGAATTCCCCTCTGGGAGCTACGCCACCACCCCCTCATCCTTTATATGCTCTTTCCCGCCCACGCAACTCTAATTAGGATAGTTCTCCAGTTAGCCACGGATGTGCAACCGGTTTCTCTTTTGTTCTCAATCTGCTGCTATAGTGAGCTGAAAACAGTCTTAAGCCTTGTGCTCACAGTCGCACATTGCAGCGCCTTCATCCTGACTATGGGTTGAGGTTCACGGTACTCATTTGCTATCTGCAGCAGTTGTGGGGGAAGGACAGATGCAGCCCACATCTTCGGCGTGTGTGGCCTTACTGGACAGATGGGTGCCAGTCAGGGAGCTCTGGTGCTGAGAAATGGTGTCTTCGGCAGTTGCTGCCTGCTTCTGGGCAGATATGGACACAACCTGTGTGATGCATATAGGCAGACAGTTGCAGCCTAACTCATGCCGATGTGCACAGCAAATTATAAAGAAACCTGGGAACCCAAATGGTGGTCGGGGACCTTGGGTACGAACTGTTTTAAGGAACAATGGTCCTTAACAAGAAAGCTTTTGAGACAAAACCTCTGAAAATAGAAATACAGTGATATCTACTATTTCTGTCCTAGTGGACATGATCATTTAATGTAAACGGTAAAAGAGAACATACAAGTTGGAACATAGTTATGTCAAAGAATTCAGGCAAACAAAGAAATGTGGCCGAACAATTTGCAACAATCAGGCCACCAATGAATACATCAGCGCACCCTAGCACATATTAATAAAAATTATACAATTATGTCAGGGTACGAGAAGTCGGCAACGTTTCGATCGCTTTACATGAATGCAGGGATCATCCTCAGGACAAAAGAATAGATGCCTGAGGCGATTGCCTATCGAGGAAGAAGGGCGAAAAGGAAAGAAAAGGTAGAAACGGAAAAGGGGGGAAAAATTATAAAAAGATGTATACACTGTACATTACTCTGCAGGTAGTGAGCAGTAGGTGAGGCATGCTATCATGCTTATGGGAGTGATAATATTACACTATTGGCGTGAGATGTGACGCATGCTTAAGTATCCATTAGGGGCCAGAGGAGGTGAAGGTGATCAGCAGTGATTGTGGGGAGCGGGAGTGTCTTGATTCTTAAGGTAGTGGTCATAAGGTGAGTTGTTACCTTGGATTGGATAGATGAGGGGCGTGGGTCAAGGAAGCACGGTCCTGGCATTAATACCCGTCAAGGGTGGCCAATAGAGGACATTACAAGGGGCCATCAGGAGACATTGAGTCCTAAAATCACGTAGAGATTAAAATGGAAATGTTAGGAAGGAATACCTCCTTGCTCGATATAATTAAGTTATATGGAACTTGCATACCACGAGGAGTTATTATATCAAAAGGAGGCGAGGCACTATGTCCCACAATATCCTGGTGTTGGAAGGATAAGGTCCGAGAGGGTGCCGCTGCGGAAGGAATTGAAATTAAATGATATCAAAAAATCACCTTAGTGTGGCGGCCTAACCTGCAATGGAGCCGAGGTTCCTATTGCAAGTGGCGATCATACCTGAAGGGAAGGAGTTCCAATGCCGAACCAGAGTTCCAATACGTGAGCGGCAACCAAAGTGAATGTGCTGTAACGGAGGTGGTTAATGGTGCAAGGCCATGGAACACTTAGGGAGGAATGGAATGATGAATTGATGTGACCGTGGTGCGAGTGTCGGGCGTGATGACGTGTTGTGGATAGGTGCTCAATGTACTTGTAGGTAGAAGACAGCGGCCATATTGCAAAGGGCTTAGGTAGAATAAGAAGAAACGAAGGGTGAACCTTCATGAATAATAGTTACGCATTTTCCTAAAATTACATCCACTTCTATTCCTTAGAAACATATTAGTTGCATATTTTAGAAGAGTGGAGACATTGGTTATTGTGAAGCCATCAGTGTCTGATATATGAAGACATTCAAATATAATTACAAGGGACTGGACATGCATGCAATTGTTTGTAACAGTAACCATCACATTATGATTCATGTAGAGAATTCCATAAGTGAACAATTATTTGACCGATAATGTGCAAACTTAATGAGCACAGGAGATCATAGTCCATTAGCAATATTCTACCTTTATAACTGCGTTCTAGAGCAATTAGGGGCTATAATGACAGTGTGAAAATGCATCCAAATGAACATGATATACAACATGGTAATTGATGCCACAGTAGAGTATTATACTTACATGGTTCAAGGTTCAAGACATGGTACGGGGATAAGGTTTATACAGTGACATTTATATACTCATCCCCTTCAGGTTGTGGTTGCGGTGTGGAAGTGCACAGTTTGTGTGGCATAGTGTGCACCATTAAATCTGTAAGAGGGGCAATTGGAGCGGGTAGAATGCACTAGTTAGAATCCATCTTGTAATCTGGGTTAGATAAGGGTGGTCCAGTCCTCAGTGCGGTTAAGACCTGTGTATAGAATCTTCGTCCGAAGAATCCATTTTAGTTCTTCCTTGTCAAGGATTTTCTTAATGTCTGCTCCTCTTGGTGGTGGTTTGACCACGTTGATGGCTTGCCAGCGGATATCGTCTTCTGTATGTTCTTTTGCTGAGAAGTGATCCACAAGCGGAGCACCTAGAACCTTGCAGCGAATTCTACTTCGGTGCTGGCAAATCCGGATCCTCACTTTTTGGATAGTTTGGCCAATGTAGTTCATATCACATGGAGATATGATGGCATAAATCACATTGGAAGTATTACAACTAGAGAATTGTTAAAGAGAAATTCTAATGGCATTGAATACAAATTCCTTGCGTTTGGTAATGCACTGGCATACCGCACAGTTGCCACATTTCGAGTGGCCAACTAGGGGAGGGAGGCCCCAGAGGTCATTAAGTGTCTGTGTGGTCTTTTTGGGGGGGAGGCTAGCTCTGACCAGATGATCCTTTATGTTTTTATTTTTGCGAAATGCAAACAGCGACCAAGTTATAGACACTGGCATTGAGTACTGGCCAGTGTTTGAGAATACTTTTCTTTACTCTATTCGATACAGGGGAAAAAGTAGTGACACAGACTAAGTGGTTGTGTGTGTCTTTAGTTTTAGGTGTAAGAAGGCTTTCTCTTGGGCAGTACCAGGCTCTCTTAATGGATCTCTGCACTAGCTTATGTGGGTACCCTCTGGCCTGTAATTTGTCTGCTAAGGTATTAGCTTCATGGAAGTAGCCCTCCTTAAATGTGCAATCTCTCCTAATTCTGAGGAATTGTGAAAATGGGAGTGAGTCACGTAGGGCGCGAGGATGGTGGCTTCCATAAAGTAGTAAAGTGTTCTTTTCTGTAGGCTTCCTATACAATGCAGTGAAAAGTTCACCCTCTGTATGTTTAATCATGAGGTCAAGAAAGGAGATCTCTGTCTTGCTGTGTGTTAATGTGAATCATAGGCCGTTACTGTTCGTATTAAGCCATTCTAAAAAATTCAGTAATGAGGCTTGATCTCCCCACCAGATTAGAAAAATGTCATCAATATATCGCTTCCAGGTTAGTATGTTGTTCTGGTGCGGATTTGTAGTGGTCAGTATTTGGCAGTCTCTAGATCGTCCATGTAAAGTATTGCAAAGTTTGGGGCAAAAACTGCACCCATAGATGTACCCTTGATCTGCTGATAGAATTGATCATGGAAAAGAAAAAAGTTCCTGGTGAGACATAGGGTTAATAGTTGTAAAATGAAGGAAGTAGGAACGGCGTGTGGACTTACTTTACTGTTAAGTATACTATCCATGACTGTCAAACCTTCTATTTGGGGGATGTAAGTATAGAGCGCTTCTACGTCCAAGGTGTATAAGATGTCTGTATGTGAGTTAAATGGGTGGTGTTCCAATTGTTTATGAAATCCATACTGTCCCTGATGTAACAATGAGTGCTGGATACATAGGGGTCGATTCCGATCTCGGCCGGTAGGGCTCCGAATCGGATTCGGCTTTACCGGATCCGATTCGGACGCCCTGTTTCCGACCGAGTCGGACGTGCGTCCGGGCGAACGAGTACGATGCGAACGTACGCGAAATCGCCGACCGACTCGTTCGCGGGACCCAACCGCTCCGACCAACTCGCACGGACACGACTCGCACCGCGCAATGGAGACGTTCCCCGGCCGGGTAAGCACGATGCGTGCCGCGAGCAGTTCGACCGACTCGCGCCGTCTGGCTCGAAAGAGCAGTCGGAGCCGCACTTTGGGGGTCCGTGTCGGACCCCCCTGTACGCCTAGCCGCGCGAGTCGCACACAGGGGGGACCCATGGGTCCCCCCTACCTGTGCGTGTACGGCACGACCCGCTTCGACGCGTACCCGCTGTAGGGGGCGCCCTTGTTCGCCTCGCACCCATTGAGTCAATGGGAGCCCGCGTACGCGTTCTACGACCGGCTCCCATTGACTTCAATGGGAGTCCGACCGAATCGAGTCCGATAGCATGCGAACGCATCGTACTCGTTCGGTCGGACTGCTGGGGTCCGATTCAGTCGGAAATCACTCCGGGTCCGGCTCGGTCAGAGAGATTTCCTGCCCGAATCGGAATCGGCCCCAAAGTCTTTTATAAAGCAATTGACATATTGTCCAGTCGGTTAAAAAATGGAGCCACAACCAGAGACAAATTGGCGTCCTGGGGGGTCTCAATGTTTTTGTGAAGTTTAGGGAGGGTGTAGATGACAGGTGTTCTGGGGGATCGATTGTTAAGAAACAAGAATTCATTTTGGGTGAGATAGCCTGCAGCTTTGCCCTCTTCTGTAATATTGTGGATGATTTCACGAATTTCGTTAGTCGGATCTTTCGTGAGCTTCAGATAGTGATCCGTATTGGACAGTAGTCTGAGGATCTCAGTTTTGTATGGATCAATATCTTTGATCACAATTCCACCGCCTTTATCGGCTGATTTGATAACCACGTTGTGGTTGGCTTTAAGTTTGTCTAAGGCCTGCTTTTCTTGCAGAGGTAGATTAAAAGGAACGAAAGTCCGTGTGTCTTCCAGTGTGTTAATATCTTTGAGAACCAATTTCTCAAAGGTGTGTGTCTCTGAAGGTAAACATCCATGTTGGGGGGTGAAGGTAGAGGGGCGTAATGAGGTGTCAGCACGATTCTGAATGCTCGGCGTGTCCTGGAAAAATAATTGTAGCCTGATTTTACGAAAAAAGCGTAATACTGCTGTTTGAAGTTCAAGAAAATTAGGACGGAGTGTCGGGACAAATGAGAGGCCTTTACTAAGTAAGGATATCTCATTCTCAGAGAGAAGATGTGAGGATAAGTTAAAAATGGGTACTGTTTGGTAATACTTCTGTCGTGTTTGTCGGTCCCCTGGTGTGCTGTACCAATGTGGTGGTCGTCCTCTTCCTTGTGGAGGTGGTTGTGCCTGGCCTCGCCCTGAAAAATTCTGATTATGTGTGTGGGAGGATGTGCTGGGACCGTCGCTCTGGTCTGAATTATCTGATGAGTCCCCTGAAGTGTCTGAGAAACGAACTAGGTTTTTTTTCTTATTATATCGGCCCCAGGGGCGTCCAAAGTTGGGGTTGGTAAAAGTTCTGTTGGTGTAAAAGTCGTTGTTCGGGTATGGGTATGTTTTCTCTGCTGTATAGGAGCGGATGTCTCTCTTTACTTTTACTGATTTTTTGTTTTGTTTAATTCTGTGGAATTCGTCAACAGTTTTCTGAACCTGATCACAGAGTTTCTTACAGTCTGCGATCGTACTCATTTCCTTAATGTGTTTTTCTAAGTCTTTAATTTCTTCTGTGAGTTTTTGAACTTGTTCCACAGCAGTATCTATTCCAAGTACCATCCAATGCCTGGAACAGGTAGTGCCGATATAACTAAAGTATTCCAAATATTTCTTGATATCGGTAAAGACTCCTGGAATATTTCTGACCTGGAGCCCAACTGGAATTATATCTGCTCTGAGGTATTCAGTGAGCATCCAGATCATTAATTGTAATCTGACCAGTTTCTTTTTTGATTTTTCTAGTTGTTCAGCTAGTGTTGTTTCTGCACTATTGGAGAAAAGAGAGGGGCCCTCTAAGGTTTTTTTTAATGTATTCATCTGAATATAATGGAGCATGGTTAGTTATCTTTTGTGTAGTGTGAGGATAGAGGGGAAGGGGCAGAAGGAAAGAAAAGAAGGAAAGTAGGGGAAAGACCCACTTGCTGAAGTAGGTAAGGGGTTATTTGTCACCCTTGCAATCCGGAGATTGCGCTAAACATATTATAAAGAAACAAGGGCACCCAAATGGTGGTCGGGGACCTTGGCTACGAACTGTTTTAAGAAACAGTGGTCCCTAACAAGAAAGCTTTTGAGACAAAACCTATGAAAATAGAAATACAGTGATATCTACTTTTTCTGTCCTAGTGGACATGATCATGTAATGTAAACGGTAAAAGAGAACATACAAGAGGGAACATAGTTATGTCAAAGAATTCAGGCAAACAAAGAAATGTGGCCAAACAATTTGCAACAATCAGGCCACCAATGAATACATTAGTGCACCCTAGCACAATGAACTATATGCATACCATAAACACATGGGGACTCCGCATACACACTGGATGTCAGTGCAAGGTTCTGAGTTTCACATAACAGCAAACCTTAACACGAGGTGCAGTAGGCCACACTCCCACTGACACAGATAAAAAGGTATAGTCAACGATATGTGATCACAAAATATAATATGCTGTTATCACCGCTTCATGTGCTAAACCTAGCTCAGAGACAGTAGTCATCTGTCCACTATGAGGAAATGCTTGATACACCCCTCTAAGATCCTGATTACGAGTCTGGCGGCCCGAGTACCACCAGACTAGCGAGGGCATGGCGGTGGCGGTCCAGCCACCACCACACCGGCGGTCCGACTGCTCTATTACAACTTTGGAGGTCGGATCACTGCGTTTTCTGGCGGTCCCGTGGTGGTCTTCAGGCCGCAATATGCTTGGCTGAACTGCCACGGTCCCGCCAAGCATATTACGAGTTTCCTCTCCACCACAGTTTTCATGGTGGTTCCTCCTCCATGAAAACCGTGGCGGAGAGGAAACAAAGGGGGGCCCACAGGGCCCCCTGTGCACAGGGGTGCATGCAGGGGGGCACAACATGTGGCCTTCTGTGTGCATGCATTCCAGTTCCTGCACAGCATGGACGACGTTACAGTCCATGCCATGCAGGAACCTTGTCTGGTGTCCCCATTACGATGCATTTTTCAAAGGTACCGCCGCCTTTGAAAGAGGCACCGCTGCGGGACCACTATGCCGCCCGCCAGACCACTTTTAAGTCATAATCTGGCAGGGGGGCGGCAGTGAATCTCAGCGTTGCGGGAGCATGGCAGTGGTGGTGGCGGGCCGCTGAAACTTTTAATCAGACCCCTCAGTCTCAGGAGAGCCACTGTACATATTATTGTCTTTTCCTTTACTCTCTCCACTCTATGGGAACACAACAGCTGGTTAAGATGGCATAAAAAGATGTTGGTTTGGGGGCTATGTAGAGGAAATTGGTGATCCGGAGACTGGAAGAATTTAACTATATTGCCTTTGTCTGAAGTACAAATTTAATTTTCATAATTTACTTTATAGCGTAAGGATCAATTTGGTGATTTACGTGTATAACCCAATATAATTAGGAATCAATAACCTAGACTTATCCTTGATTGAATAAAACGCTCATATATACATTGAGGTTCTGTGCTTGCGAGTCGCCTGTAATACCGGTGTAGTCCCGAGCGATAGTCTAATATGGCACCCATATAAGAAGAGAAAACGAGGAATACGAGGGGCCGTTTGATTGGCGGCTACTGAATTTTATCGGATCATTTTGTGAATGATTCTGATTTTAGCAAACCCAATAATAACCATGACTTATGGCTGTTTGAAAATGATTTCCCCTAATATTAGGGTTTTGACCTATAATAACATACTTTGGTTTATCGAAAGTTTACTACAGTATGGCGTTGATATATATATTGAAGTTTTGTGCCTGTTAGTTGCCCACAATGCCGATTTAGTTATGATCGGTAATTCAATGTGGCGCCCGCATAAGAGATACAATGAGGAATACCAGGATAACGATTTGATTTCAGTGAATACAGTATTCTCCTTGTGAAATTTAAATGACTATTGAAGCTTGGTTTGAGGGATATGACACCGTTTGAGAACTCTAGTTGCCGTTCCAATACGGCGCCCATGTTTAAATTTTTACACTTTGTCCGTGATAGTCTGTTTTTGATTTTGATGACACCATACCGGTGTATAAATTGGCAACTCAAAATGGCACCCATGCTAGATGCCGAGATACCATGAGGAGCATTCTCCCCATTGTTTGCAGGTATGACCGTGTACTACACAGTGTTTTTTTATTACTAAACCTGATAAAGTTGTTGAATTATGTGCTTTTACCGTGTGTGTGCTTACTTATTTGTAATATGTTATTGGAGTACTCGGCTTTCACGTGTTATGAGTGTGAAAAGTTGGAAGTCATGTGGAATACTCTCCTAGCGGATTTAGAAGATGGAACACTGCCCTGTTTAGTGTAATTACATTGCCTACTTGATATTAGTCTATGGACAGCGTAGTTTGCTTTGAGGGTTATGACTCCATTTGAGACCTCTAGCTGCCGTTCCAATATGGCGCCCGTGTTTACATGTTACACTTGGACCGCATACGCACTGGATGTCAGTGCAAGGTTCTGAGTTTCACATAACAGCAAACCTTAACACAAGAGGTGCAGTAGGCCACACTCCCACTGACACAGATAAAAAGGTCTAGTCAACGATATGTGATCACAAAATATAATATGCTGTTATCACCGCTTTATGTGCTAAACCTAGCTCAGAGACAGTAGTTATCTGTCCACTATGAGGATATGCTTGATGCACCCCTCTGAGGGCCTGATTACGAGTCTGGCGGCCCGAGGACCGACAGACTAGCGAGGGCATGGCGGTGGCAGTCCAGCCACCACCGCACCGGCGGTCCGACTGCTCTATTAGGACTTTGGAGGTCAGACCACAGCGTTCTCTGGCAGTCCCGCAGAGGTCTTCAGGTCGCAATATGCTTGGCAGGACTACCACGGTCCCGCCAAGCATATTACGAGTTTCCTCTCCACCACAGTTTTCATGGTGGTTCCTCCTCCATGAAAACCATGGCAGAGAGGAAACAAAGGGGGGCCCACAGGGCCCCCTGTGCACAGGGGTGCATGCATGGGGGCTCAACATGTGCCACCTTGTGTGCATGCATCCCAGTTCTTGCACGGCATGGACGTTACAGTCCATGCCATGCAGGAACCTTGTCTGGCATACCCATTGCGGTGCATTTTTCAAAGGTACTGCCCCCTTTGAAAGAGGCACCGCTGCGGGACCACCATTCCGCCTGACAGACCACTCTTAAGTCATAATCTGGCAGGCTGGCGGCAGTGAATCTCAGCAGTGCGGGAGCGTGGCAGTGGTGGTGGTGGCCCGCCCGCTCCTGCACTGCTGAAACTCATAATCAGACCCCTAAGCCTCAGGAGAGCCAATGGACATAATATTGTCAGGCACAGAAGTATGCCTCTGTGCACACACTAGATTAGCATGATGCCAGAGCCTAAATAAATGTCAGAATACCAGATATACATGCAGTCAGACACTCAGGGCAGGGGTACATGCAAGATCACTATACAGGCGACATTCCTGTACCAACACCTGTATTCCCTAACTTTACCTTTCTTGTTGCCTAGTGTCTCTGACCAATTATAGTGGGGTGCATATAATTAAAAAGGTCATACAAAGGCATTGTCCCATTAGTATATCCTTATTTGCATTCAGTTCTTCCGTGACAGCTTGTCATTGTGGAATTTAGAAATATTGTCTCAGCTTAACTCTACCTACAGCAGACATGTTTGCTCAGTGCTAAACCAGTGCTATCAAGTTGTGCCTGACTCTGATGTGTAAAGTTTCACTCTCATGGCTGGCATTATGCGCACAAATTCTGCAATAGCTTTCTCAGCTCTGAAATCTTACATTCTTGTATCACGTTGAAGATCGATTGTGTACTGTCCCATGATTTCAGTTTCTGCACATGCATAGTCCCATGTTCTCCACTGGAACCATGTGCATGAAATGACATATATTTGCGTTCTGCATATCTGTGCTTTAACTTTTATGCTCACACGGTGCGTGTGGGTCTCCATGTTGCCAGACTCTGTGATTTGCAGACTATTTTTCTTTTTGGAAAAATACATTTTCAGACTTCTGAGATCAGCGTGAGTGCAGATTTCTTCCACAGCATTTTCAATAATTAATTGTGTTTTAAAAAGGGGTGGAGATAGTTATGGAAATAGGGGTAAATATCCTACAATTAGAAGTCTCAAATTCCCTTATATCTAGAAGCATCTGATTATTAGGCTGCAGAATTCTCTCAGCCTTACATGATTACCTGAATCTCTAGATAAAGATTAATATAAGTTTCCAAGGAGAAGGTTTATAGCAGCAACCTTAATTTAAACAGATATTTCCATTCTTTCTGGGTGGGTTTAAATGTCATGTGATAGTTCTGTGGTCACAGAGTATCCCTAGGCGGTGCCTACCACCCATCTACCTTTAGCATTTCTTCATCCATAACCTCAGTATCTTTCCTAGGTGTAAATGTTTTTTCCTCCTCCTTCTTTGTGTGATTTTCCAACCCCTGTTCTTGGGGTTGGAAACGTTGCAAACAAGCTCACCATCTCTGTTGTTTCTCGGCACAGCCACAGACAGGTCACAGTCAGCCTAAGACTAACAAGTGTAAAAAAAGGAAAAACACGATGGCAGGTCTACTCCATCTGTGCACCCAGAATCTGGAACAACATTCTGGTATCCATAAGAACTGCCCCACTGCTACTTTAATTTAGGAATGAGTTGAAGACATACCTATTTAAAGAAGACTAGATCACAGTGCAGTAACAATCCAAAAACCAGCTACTTCTCATATCACTCATTAACTTTATGCTTGCCTTTGATCCTGTACAGATCTCTGCTGCCACTTTGGCTAAGATCACACTGCACAAATACCACATACATCCAACCCACCTACACCACATTCTTCAGAGACTTCGACCTCTGCGGGAACTCCAATACAAAAAGAATGAAAGAAGCCTTCTACACACTTCTCAACTCACTGGAAATATAACAATGTATCAATAACCCAAGCCACTCCGAAGGGAGAACACGGGACTTCTTCTCATCAGCATCCCTCAATGTCTACTGCCAGACACCTATAGCCGTGGACTGGACTGACCATTTCGCCGTACACTTCACCATTTCATATTACTACACCTCAGCATCAAAAACAACTGAACAGAGGAAAAATAACCTTCTGACCTATCAAAGATAGCCATCTAGAAAAAATCCAGACAACCTGCCAGAAGACTTCCAGCCCGCCACAGATGCCAATGCTCTCCTAAATATCTACAACTCCAATATGAGAATGGTATGCTCCACTGAAACCCTGATCCACCAGGCCAAAGTGTCCACACCCTTGTATACTCGAAAGCCTAATGAAAATAAAGGTACCATATGAAAACTGGAAAAGAATGATGAAGATCAAAACACAAGGATGAGCTCCTCGCTACTGTGCACTGTGTATTCACTAAACATTTGCTGGTTGTATTACCTCCCTGAGAATGCTTGAAATGTTCTCCTGTTAAATATGGGGATGGAATGAGGATGAAACAGTCCAAACAAATGCCAGGGGCTGCACGAGAAGCGGTTTCTACATGACAACCATATATTCTCATGGTTAAAGAAGCAAAAATTAAAATCTAAAAGCCCTTCTGCATCACATTTTTGCAGAAATGTACACTTCCTATATTTTCTTTTTTCCAAATAGTTATGAATGTGAGTACTACGTGAAGAATCCTGGGAGTCCTGCTGAAAATCTTTGTGAATTCTTAAAAAGCCATACATTTTTTTTTTTTTTACAAAACTATACCTAAGCCGAGGGGTTTACATTTCTGACGTTTGCTTGGGAATGTTACAAATTAGGCACATGGTGCCTGCTTTAGAGCAGAACATCAACTATATACACAACTAATGGGGTGATTAGATCTGTGATCCATTCTGACCTGTCTTACCCAGGAAATTCACAATCAGCTGTAAATATCCGTGGTAGCCGCTTTATTTTTTGCCCTGCTGGAGATCAGTACAACAAAACAGGTTTTTACCTGCTTGTAGCCATATATTTCATAATACAATGACATTCGCTTGCATTAAACCGCTTGGTAACGTCTGCAGTAAAATACACTTTGCACATCCGTGTGTTTATTGCACACTATATTTTCTATAGTTTTTTAAACATATTTGCCAGAGGAAGATCAGAAAAGAAGCAAATGATGATGTTCAGAAAGGAGAGGGTATTTTAATGCCATCACTTGAAGTAAATTGAGGAATTTGGCGGGTAGCCACGTTCCTTATGTGGGCACTGAACTCCATTGGGACTTGCAATATTGTTACAATGCACATAAGGGGGTACTTTATCCCTTAACCATATTCATAGTCACCAGAAGGCGGGAAACAAAGGGCAGGGAAGCAGATGCTATCATGCTGGAAGCAGCAACTGGAAAATTGGAATGCATGAGGGGTTGTGCAAGAGCAGGGTCTTTTGTCGGATGGCGCATGAGCAAAACGCAAATGTAAATCTTCCACGCGGGGGGTCCTGGAGGCTGAATGGAGCCTCGGAGGCCTATGGGATTTCCAAGGGCCAGATTTGCATTCTAATTTGTCGCGCGCCAATGCCGCAAGATTGGCAGCGGAAGGCGTGAAGCTGAATTTTGTACAGTGATGGCATTTAGGAGGAGAAACACTTTATTCAGTCAGTAGTTAGTTTTAGTAACTCTGTGTAACCTTAGGATGGCAAGTTCAAACCCCGGGACTCTACTTTTTTATTTGTTTAAAGAAGATAAAAGGAGTATCTGCAGAGTCATATTACATAACCTATTGCAAACATATTACAAGGGCTTTTATTTATTTATAAGTATGCTCTGTTCCGGATTACCAAATAGTCAAATTAGGCACCGGCTTATGGGCCACACTCCTTTTAGGGGCCCCACGACAACGGATCAAAATAATATTGATTTGATCTTGAAAGAAAATTCCAATCAAGCTTTCTTAAATTGTTTCCAAAAGAGAGAAAAAATGAATCAACTCAAAGAAGCGAAAAATTTATATTAAAGACTCTAGAGAGAAAATACGGTATTAATGTAATGTACCCATTAACAACTTAAAGCACATAAACCAGAGACATAAGATTCTCATAACAGTTTGTCTCTTAAAAGCTCATCTTCTGGCAGCTGTCAGTTTGTAAAACAAATCTGGTGCATTGGGTATTAGGAGATAATTTGCGAAGGGGGCCTGGAAATTTCGACTGCCTAGGGGCCTCCACAGGATTTAATCCGGCTCTGATTATGCTGAGAGCTGGGCAAAATACATTGATGTTCCACTTTACGCTGTAGATTTTAGTACCTCAGGTTAACTCACGTCATGTTAGATCATGTCATGAATTATTAACTTAGTTTATCATGTTCAGTTTTCATACATGTATGTATGTATCTGTATGGAACAAACGTGGCCAAAAGGCAGCGAAGTACGTAATGAAGTCAAAGGAAAAGATACAGTCAATAAGTGATTGCAGTGGAACACTGGGTTCTGAGAGAGGTGGTGGACTTTGTCATATCCTGTGTTTATGTGCATAAAGACTCTAGTGGCCCCCGACAGACTCCTTACAAGTATTGCGTAATCTTATAGGTGTGGCTGGGTGTGGCTAATAAAGTTTGTGATGCAGTGCGTTCATTTAATGGTTGCACTCTGAAGAATAAAGACGTGCACTACAGAGCTCAGCATGTGGCGTGGTTATTTGCATGCTACTGGGCTGAGGAGGACGCTACAGACTGTCACTTTATCGTGACCTAGTATTCTTTAGAAAGTTGTGTGGCCTTAGCACTCTCCTAAATTGGAGCAAGGTCGGGGTACACCTGTTAAATAATGGAATGCTGTTCCAGGTCCTGGGTGCATAAATTGAGAAGGCCTGTTGCCCTGGGTTTTTGTTTTTTTGAGCAATTTTTGCCTCCGTATGATAGTGTTCTTACTATTCTTGAAGAGAACAATCACTGATTCAGGGCACTTATAAGTTATTAAACATCCTATAATTTGTGGACATGACCAGTGAGTGTTAACTGATGTGGGACCTGATTATCGAGTTATTAATAGCAAAGTATAATAATATTATGGTCAAAATATTGTGATGGGAAAAATATTGTCATAATATTGTGGATATTTATATTGTTTTTTTACCTTCTGTCAAAATATACTGCCACAGTTGTTTGCTCCAACCTTTTCTCTTTCTACTGACCATACACTGGATCATGAAGACATCCACAACAAAGAGAAGAAATGGGTTAGTCACACTTATCTGACTCCTCCCAGTTGCTTCATGCTTGTGCCCGCCCACTAAATATCAGACTCTCGTCTGAGCTCCTTCCTGATACTCTTATGACATCCGGGTTTCTCTCTTGCAGCGAGCAGCTGTGTGCCGGTGTCAATCAAATGAACGACTTGGATTTCCAACGTTGTTCTGCAATGCTGTAATTACAGATCTAGAATTATTATTACAGCAACTTTGTGGTTCTGTCATACTGCAGGATCCAATCTATGGACTTGGGGCCTTATCTACAACAAAGTAACGAAGCGGGGCGCCGCAAGCCATTTGGCTGCCTCGTGCAGCGTTACTTTGGCAGCAAAGGGATGCGTCATATCTATAACGATATGACATCCCTTTGCTCTCCCCTGCGCTGGCGCTCAATGGGCTGCCATGCACCGACGCGTCGCAGGGATGATTGTTTTTGTGCAGGAAGGAACACCTTCCTGCAAAAAAAACTATCACAAAAGGTGAATGCAGCACACATAAAAAGAGGAAAAATCAAGGAGAAATGAAAAATCTGTCCTCGTTGCGCCTCCCTACGCCTCCACTGGGGAGACGTAGCATTTTGACGCATTTCCAGGTTTAAGATTTCTTGTGAATCTGGAAATGCAGCAGAAGCCATGGGTGTTGCATAGGAATACCCACAGCAACACCCATGGCATGCCCCTTGCACGCATAGTGCTGCGTGTAAAGGCGGCCGTATTTACAAGGGCACGAAAAGCCACGCAGGGTGGCTTTACGTGTCATTGTAAATATGGGGCAGCAAGTGATGCACAGGCGGCGCAAGGGGCTTGTAAATAAGCCCCTTGGTTTGGCTGGGGCCCTGGCTCCTCGCTTCTGGTTCAGATCTCGCTGTCCTCGTTTCTTGCGCTGCTAGGGTGGTGCCCATGGCTACTGTGCTCTTCTCGCTTGGGTAGCTGGGGGGAGGGGGGGGAGCAAGTCGGAGCTGTGTTCTTCACCTCCTTCGGTGTTTTGTCTCGGGGTGGCCTCTGAGGTGTGTATAGCTGGCCCCGGCCTTGGCCTCATCCTGTATTTTTGGCTTAAAACCTAAAACCTATAAATATATAAAAAATAAATATGGGGCATTCCCCAGCACTTCTTCCCATATGGGCTTATAACGGACATAATTATCTTGGAAATGGGAAAGTGATTATACGGTTGCCTGTGGGTGGAGGCAGTGGTGCTTGAGTGCTTCCTGGGGAGGAGTAATATAAAATAAAGATACGTGCTAAGAAGAAAACTACTTCATTGAAAATTGAAAATTTACTATTGGCTGAGATGGAGAAAAGAAGGGGGATACAACTTCAGATTAAATAATTTTCCCCTACTTCTGAAGAACTTACTATCAAACAACAAACTATTACATCATGTTTTGCACTGACTTTTCATAAAACCAGTTCTCTAAGTTTGCCTCCAATTAAGTCCACTGACTCATCGAGTTGCATCAACATGCCCCTCCCTGCAAACTTAGAACTTGGAGGTGGTTACAGCCTAAATCTACACCCCAATGACATCTCAGATGCCGACTTCTGAAGAGTCTGAGTCTCACAATGAGCCAGACAATGACTCACTATTATGGGAGATATGACAACTCTGCTACTAATTTATCTCTTTCTTCTAGGAACACGAATGAAGAACTGGGCAGTTCTTTCGATAATCCAGAGTAAGTAGAAGAAATAGATTTTCTTGCTTATTCGTCAACTTCTACGTATGCCCAGATCTTAAACCAATCACTGAGGGTAAAATTGGTTGTACTCTCTTAATCCCATACTTTGCCTCCTACCCAGGTGATATCTAATGATAACAATGATACTCATCCAATAACGTATGCTCAGTCGGCATTACCACAGGAGACGGATGATACAATCCTCCCCCTTGCCAGTCCTAGTGGCCATGAATACAATTAATAGCACTCTCACTAAAATATCAGATACTCTAATTGCACAATTTCTCTCCATATATAAGCAGACTGACATTTTGAATTAAATTTTGTGGAATGCACATCACAACAAAAGGTTTTAAAGATCACTTTGTACAAGGTAATTTCACTGCCGAATTTATTTAAAAGATATAGCAATCCTCATGAATTGATAATCTTGTTGTCCTTGTCCTACTACTGCTGCACATTTATATGTTTTCACTTGACACACGACACACCAATACACAAAATAAACAGTGTTTCGGGAAATTAATATGGATAATTCTCTGCATGGTCAAAAACATTCTCAGAAAATATAAAGGTCCCTACCTCTTAGCAGAAGGACTGAAAAAAGCCATCACCAATAAATTAGTCAGCGGAAGAAACAGACCAGCGTAACTGCTTACAAGACAACATAACGCTTATCAAAGATGATGATGATATCTCTAAGATTTCAGAGATCTTTATCAACCACTCCAAATAATCCTGTGGAATCTTTCCAACCATACCTAAGCAAAAAAAGAATTAAAAAACTCTTGAAACTGAATAAACATTGAAATCAACTGAAAAAGGAACCAGTACCACATCAATACAACATGTGAAAAAGTCTTATCCTATATTTTAAGTAAAACGCAAACCAAAATAAAACAGTAATGCTGGAAAATAGACTGACAAGGCTATTGGGTCTGTGGATTCTGCAAACAAGCAATATCAACCATAATAGAGTTTCCAACCTAAAAACTACACTTCACTCAAAACACTTTAAAAATACTGTGAACAAGTCACATAATTATAATAATTATTGAACCACTAACCTCATGTGATACTGTGATATCTGCAGGTGACAAACAAAATTCACAAATGATGAAGAATCTTTCCGTAGGTTCTAACGACAAATCTAGCGTAAGTAACGATCAGAGTTCTTGCACAACGATCTCTGTCTTGGAACCTTCAGTTGCTCAAGCAACAAATAACAATCTATTATTGCAAATCTCAGAGAGTATTGATTCCATAATAAGATTTATAAATGAAACAAGGAAGGATAATGCTATGGAGGAGATCACTGAGATTCATGAGATCCCTATGTCTCCTTTGAAAAAAAAATTCAATACCGTAGTGAATCAAAACAGGCACACCATTAGGCTGGAGGTCGTAACAACCAATAATCCGAAAGGCACAATACAACAGATTACTTCTTCTTTTCATCATAACACAATGTCAAGAACTATTGTAGAACAAATGACTTTAATCACTACCTACAAATTGTTTTCTACCCAACGTATGATTCCGAAGGCCCACACGATATTTTGAATTGGCAGAATGTAATGAAATCTAGCAAGTATTAATTTTATGAAAGATCAAAGGACTGGCAAAGAATGTATACGCACAAGATGGAACTCCAAAAATTGTTACACAAAAATATTAGAGCAGAGCAACATGCTATTGTACTGGGGCATCATTCTTAAGGTGGTTGAATCTAAAAAATAACCATACTTATTAAAATCTAGTTCTGAGCAAAACCTGCGTCATACAAAGAATGTGATCTTATGGTGATTACTATCCTTTAAAGGTGCAGAGAAGTCAGCATCTAATGAGGTTAATAATTTAATTATTTCTACAAGTGAAGAGTATAATACAGGAAGAAATATTCACATACCACTTAATACGGATATTACAGATTCATCGAACCATAGATAAAACGGGCTTATCATGAATAACTCGTTCAGTATAATTAACCGTTCCTGATATGAACTCTGGTAGAAATGAGGCTCTCATGTATTAACAATTTGCTCTTGGAATATAGCAATAACGGAGAGTCAATTGTGTAAAGATAAACTTAATCTAAGGTCCTTCCTGAATTCTTCTCATATTCTATGCTTGCAAGGAACGTGGAAGATTGACAAAATCACATTTCAGAACTTCCTACCTTTGTTGGTACTGATAAAAAAAAAGTATTGATTATACTTTCTTACAAGTTACTGAATTTGACAAATTACTAGATTTTAAAATTGTAAATAGAATGGAAAGTGATCACGTTGCGTCACAAAATCCATGTACTGAAATGAGATAGAAACTTATTAGAGGATAGAACTACAGTGGAAAGAAGCAAACAAATAGTGTGAAATACCTCATTTAATATGACACTTCTAAACTTATGGGATCCAAAATGTAATGCAAAATACACTCAAGTCACTGAGACTGGGAAATCTGATTTCATCATGAACATCACTGAGTGTACTCTACTTTTGAACAGATACACTACTTAATTTTTTAAAATTCTAATTCCATCGACCGACAGGAAAAGACCGAAACCAACATACGCTGCTATACAAACCCTTTCGTAAAAAATGACAACAACTATTAAAGGAAAGCCAGACTCCAACAAGAGATCAGAATTAAGATTTAAAAATGGTGTTAAACAGGGAGATTGCTATAGTTAAAGCTATAAAACACAATTCCATGTGGACACATGTATGATCACAAAAAATACACACAAATCTGGTTAGTATTTGGTTTTGGCGTAAATTCATATAAAAAAGCAGAAATTATCATATATCATTCGGAGTCTATAAAGCTTATCTATCTAGCTTGTGTAACAGTGTTGATTTCATTCCATATAACTTGGGATTAATTGCAGAAGGTACATAGTGATATACTTGACTGTCACTACAAGTCTCATTTGTGGAATCAATACTTTTTGAGTACCTGGTCCAAACGGTGTGTCATTAGCTGTCATTAAGCTTAATGCTAAGTGTCCTGCTGACTCACATTTTTAATTCAGTGATTCAACTCTGCATATCTTACAATCATGGGAAGGCTCTAAACTGCAGCAAATTGTTAAAAGAGGGCCTGAAGATTTACCAGGCAGCGACCAGCTAATCACCTTACTTGATCCAGATGGGAAACATTTTGGGAATCATCTTCACTTACACCTTGAAGACTAGGTAGAAAACATTACAATTCTAACTGTTCATCAGACGGGCTTCAGACCTAAATGTTGAACCTCCAGCAACATTGTTGTTTTATCCATTTTGGCTCAAAAGGCAATATCATCGTTGTTGATTCACACATCAGTATCATATATTGCGGACTGCAGACACCCCAGGCAACACCCCCTATGAGTCTACCTCCACGCTCGGCCAGAACCGGCTTAAAGATGATGCATTTATATGTCTACGGATGTGACGAAAATGGGAGGAAGGACGATCATATACGTATCTTATGGGTTTGTCTGTTGTAACTAAAGCTACATCATTATTTTGATATGTCTGAAAACAATAAAAAACAGAGTTAAACCATAAACAGGCAGTCACAAATGCAGTTATCTTGCAGGCACTAGTGTACTGTTTAAATAAAGAAAAATTGTAAACCATAAGTAACACAATGCCAATGACAATGCAAGTGCAAACATTTACTATATGCTTATTATTTTTTCAGAGTTTTTGTTCATGTTTAAGTTTTTTTGCAACAATAAACAAAATGTGCAATGGAAAATAAAAATCTGTAATAAAAAAAAAACTTGCCCATCTCAATAAAAAAATAATCTCAAAAAAGGCAATATCATCTAAATCCAGGAAACTCTTTGCCTAATTTATGGACTTTTCAACTGCATTAGACAAGCTTGACAGGCATCAACTCTATTCAGCAAGGGATTGGAACCAAAGTTACTATATCGTCTGATTTAATTACATAAATACACTGGGGTCAGGGTAAAACTGTCTGAATACCTGCGGCTAACGTACAATGATTTTTAACATAAAATGGTTTAAAACAAGAATGCATATCTGATCCTACTGCAATATTTAATTTCAGCAACGATGATCCACCAAAATGAGCAAATAAGCAGATTCCTTTCCTGGCCTCTGTGGATGATCTCGTCATTTTTTAACTATGCAGATGGGTTTACAAAGACAACTCTCGCGTCTTAATTATTACAATATTGATAACAACTTACAAATAAACATGAATAAGATAAAGATTATGTTGTTTGGCTGTCATAGGTCTAAATTCAAATATACTATAGGTACAATAAAGATTAAGCAGATCCAACAATATAGCTAACTTGGCAATGTGATTGATGAAAAA
This sequence comes from Calotriton arnoldi, assembly GCA_963921515.1. Taxonomy (NCBI): domain Eukaryota; kingdom Metazoa; phylum Chordata; class Amphibia; order Caudata; family Salamandridae; genus Calotriton; species Calotriton arnoldi. Next base: position 3,580,855 of record CAWUFW010000721.1, read on the forward strand.
CTTAACTGGAATCTGCAAATCGAACATTTACTTTCCGAAATATCAACGATTAAAGGAACAATAAAAAGATCTTTACAAACATATAAGGGAGGAACAGTGATTCCTACTCTAACCGTAGTAAAAGCTAAAAAAGCTAAAATAATTCCAGCTCTCATCTAGGGTTCTCTCCAGTGCAAATCCAATTCGAAGAAAAAACGTGAACATCTCTTTCTGAACTCCACCTGGAAACTATTTAGTCTAAGAAGAGCAATACTGCAATGTCGTCTCAAATTAGAATTTGGGCTTTCCCCCTTGATAGCAACCATACTTATCAATCAAATAAATTATTATTTGAATTGTCTTTTCTTTGGTACTAGCGCCTTAAAATCAATTATTAAGAATGAACTTGTCAGACAAAGCTCAAAAATATTACGTGCGGAAGAAAACTTAAGTAAAATTGTATTACGATTTAATCTCTCAGCTTTAAAGCATTAAACAACATTGAATAGAACAGTTCGCAAATTGCTTTAATAAAGGAATAGGTTATGAGAAATCACTAACATATGAAAAAAGTAATCACATTGCAGAAACCTACACTTACAAGGTCAACCATACTTAAGGTTTAATAGAATTACAAGTCTAAAGAAAGCCTATTTGCAATTCACTCTGTTTTACCTTCCTTTTATCCAATTAATTGGTTCCTGGAATCAATTAACTCAAGCAAATCAACTTAGTTCTCTTTGTAATACAACTACAGAGTCAAATGAACATATATTCTGCCTAAATCCAGCACTTCTCAATATACACAGAAGATATCTTAGGTTGATTTTTCATGCTGAAGGAATCAGAACAATCTTTAAGCTATTTTATTTCTTTAAGGGGTACATCACTGTAAACCGTTGGACATATAACCCAATTTTTTGAGCTGTGCTAAACTTTTATGAGTGGAAATTAATTTGATTAATCCTAACTCACTGGATTTATAAGGCTTAGATTGTTTTTAGTACTTTCTTCTGTATTTGTTGTATATGGTTTTATGGTTTAAATCTTTTATTAAGTTTTGAAACATACAATATGTACAACTTAGCGGCGGCTGTTTCGCATCTATGGGAGCCACTCAGTCATCTTAGCAGCTGGATCATCAGAGCAATGAGAGATAAGCTCACAATCATAATAAGCCACAACAAAATACTAAAAATTTTAAAAATAAAAAAACAAAAAAAACCTATTGTGCCCCTTCCCCCCTCCCCCCACCCCGTCCCCTGTCCACCCAAAAAGTTTGTATGATCGGTGTGTAAGTCCTGTGAGTGAAATAACCGTGTTATGTTCCGGTCTCTTGTGGGTCAGAGAGTCGTAAAAGACGAAGATACCTGGGACAGGTGAGTTCCCTGAATTCAACAGATAGGAGAGACAAAAAGGGTTGCCAGAGCTCATTAAATGTGGAACCCTTCCCAGCGGCTGTCAGCGTCAAATTCTCCATCCCCAGAACGTGCCACAGCCGGTGTAACCAGTTTGTGAAAGTAGGGAGTTGAGGGGTACGCCAGTGTGTCAGTATGTTTTGTATTGCTGAACCCAGCGCTATCGCCATCAGCCTACCCCGTCGGGACTTGAGCGGGTAAGTCAAGGGGTTCGGTAGGCCCAAGAAGACGTACGCCGGGAAGCGTGGTATTTGTGTATCTAGGTGTTGGTCCACCTCGTCTAGGACCTGAGACCAATATGACTGAATTTGTGTACAATCCCATAATAGATGTGTTAAGGTGCCCGCCCCCCCGCAGCCCCGCCAGCAGAGCGCATCCTGAGTAGGGTCCATCGAATGAAGTCGCTCCGGGTACAATACCAATACGTCACTAGTTTAGTGAGGGTTTCAGTTAACCCCATGTGGTATGCAGAGTGGCGGGCCCGGTAATAAACCCCCTCCCATTCTTTGTGGCTAAGTGATCTGCCCAGTTCCCTCTCCCACCGCGCTCGGCTAGCGTTATACATATGTGTATTACGTGTGAGCAGCATCTGGTATAAGTCCGAAATGAGCTTTTTATCGGAAGTGCGCGTGATAAGCCACCTCTCAAAAGTAGACAATCGTCTGCTGGCAGATGGCTTCACTTGGGTGTGCAAGGCCCAGTGCCGGATCTGATAATACCGAAGTCGTTCAGTCTCGGGCAGCCCATAGTCCTGCCTAATCTGATGAAACGGTATGATCCCGTCCACGTCGAAGAGGTGCCCCAGAGCGCGACACTCCGAGGATCTCCACCTAGTGAAGGCTGCCACCTCCATGCCCGGTTGGAAGTCAGGGTTCCCGAGTAACGGCGTAAGCGGCGAGGGATAGGTAGTGAGGTTGTGTTTGGTGTTGGTATGGTCCCATGTATCGAGTAGGGCCCGGGTGATATGCGAGGCATATAAGTTGGGTGGTCTGTGCGCTTTCCGTAAAAGGGGATTCCCTGTAGCGGTCTGGCAGCCACTGCCTGGTCTTGGAACAACCAGTGTTTTTCCGACTCCCTTCTGCTCCACTCGACCAAGTGGCGTAGCTGAGTTGCTTGGAAGTACAATTGCAGGTCTGGGATACCCAGACCCCCGCTTCCGGCGGGAGCACTGTCAGCGCCTGCTTAATCCGGGGTTTGCGGCCATTCCATATAAACTGGGCAAGCTCGGACTGGGTCTGTTTTATCCACCCTTGTGGGGGACTGAGAGGTAGAGTTTGAAATACATATAATATCTGGGGGAGGATGGTCATCTTGACCGCCGCAATCTTGCCCAGCCAAGAGAGTGGATAATGCTTCCATTGGGTCAGCTCCCCTCGGACCGTCCGCCGCAACCGGGCGTAGTTAATGGTCACCGTGTCCGATATGGAAGGGGCCAGTTGAACCCCTAAGTAGGAAATCGCGTCGGTTGCCCATTGGATGGGATAGTGTTCCTGTAGGTGCGCGTGAGTAGAGGGTGCCAGCGAGAGGTCCAGTGCAACCGATTTGTCCATGTTCACTTTGAACCCCGACGCCAGTGCGAACGAATCCAGTTCTGTGAGACATACCGGCAATGCATTGAGAGGGTTCGATAAGGAGATCAGGACGTCGTCAGCGTACAGGCTGACCGTGTGAATATGCCCTCCAAATTTGATCCCGGTAACCGCTGGGTGCTGTCGGAGGCGGTGGGCTAAAGGCTCCATATAAAATGCGAAAAGAAGGGGTGACAGGGGGCATCCCTGACGGGTACCTCTCTCTATGGGGAACCGAGACGATGTATGGCCATTAACACGGACAGAGGCTAAGGGAAACTTATAGCAATTGAAGATGCAGGTGCGGAACTTTTCCCCGATGCCCACCCGTGCAAGGACCTGCTCTAAATAAGGCCAGTGGACCCTGTCAAAAGCCTTCTCGGCGTCTACGGCAAGCATCATGTACTCCCCTCTCGTCCGAGCGGCTTTCTCAATAAGATGGAGGGCCCTCTTTGTGTTGTCACTGGTCTGGCGCTGGGGGATGAAGCCTGCTTGATCCGGGTCTATCAGGCCCGGCATGTGGGGGGAAAGACGTGCGGCCAATATCTCGGTGTATATCTTAAGGTCAGTGTTAAGAAGAGATATGGGGCGGTAAGCCCCGCAGGTGGTCTTATCCTTCCCAGGCTTCGGTATGACCACTATGGACGCCTCCAGCATTTCCGCCGGGATCGCTCCAGGGTCAGAGAATGAGTTGAAAAGCTTAGTGAGAACTGGGGCTAGCGCAGTACAGAACGTTTTATAAAATATGGCAGAGTAGCCGTCCGGACCTGGTGCCTTAGCTAGTTTGAGACGAGTAATGGCGGCTATGACCTCTTCTATTCGAATATCATGGTCTAGAGAGTCTGCTTGCGCCTCCGTCAGAGTCGACAAGCCGATTGGGTCTATAAAGGCCACTCCATCGGCGGGTGACAGGGGAGAACCTGCATAGAGGTGGGCATAAAAGTCCCGAAACACTTCCGCTATCTCGGAATCCTCTGTAACTCGTCTCCCATCATCCCTCTGTATCTCCCGGACCCCTTGCTTCTGACGAGTCTCTCGGAGTTTATGGCCGAGTAGACGACCACAGCGGTCGCCTCCTGTGTAATATGCATGTCGCAGCCGGAGAGCTGCGAATTCCGCACGGTCCTGATCTATCGCTGCAAGCTGCCGTCGCATAGCCTGGAGTTGCCGCCAAATCCGTGGCGCACCCGTCCGCTGGTGTATCTGTTCCAATTCCCGGGTCTTCTGAGTGAGATCCTCCCTCTTACGCCTGCGCTCTACATTATCTGCCGCTGATATAGCCACTAATTCCCCTCTAATGACCGCTTTCAGTGCCGCCCATTGTGTAGAGAGGGAGGTGTCAGTGTTTGCATTGTGAGAGAGGTAGTCTTTGATGGAGTGCTGTATCTGTTCCACCACTGCTGCGCGCTGGAGAAGGGTGTCGCGGAGGCGCCATATTCGGGAGGGGTGTTGCATAGGTGGGAGGGCAAAGGTTGCGGTGACTGGTGCATGGTCAGATAGAGAGGCTACCCCTATTTCGACATCTGTAGCCATCGTGTGCAGGGAGTGGAAGCCAGCAGGTAGTCTAATCTGGCATACGTTTTGTGCGCATTGGAGTAGTAGGAGTATTCGCGGCTGTGCGGATGAAAGCTACGCCACAGTTCAGATAGGCCCAAGTCCTGTAATCGAGACAACCCCGCCGCAGATAGAGCGCCAGTCTGGTGGGTGCGTTGGCATGATCTGTCTGTTTCATTGTCGAAAACCACGTTCAAGTCTCCCCCCAAGAGAATTCTGCGTTCTGTCGTGGCTGTGGCTTCCGTGAGCGCTGTATGAAGGAATTTTTCCTGTCCGTCATTGGGGCCGTAAACGGAACCAACAGTGAATGTGAGCCCCCCTATGGCAAAACGGTAGGTGAGGAGCCGCCCCTTAATTTCGGCCTCCTTATGGAGAACCTCCCCCCGGAATCTCTGGGCCACCAAGATTGCCACCCCAGCCGATTTAGATGGCCCTGAGGAGAACAGCTGTGTCGGGAATCTACGAGACTTAAGTCGGTGGCAGTCCCTAGCCAGTAGATGCGTTTCTTGGAGTAGGCATATGTCTGCATTGGTTTGTTCTAAACAGGACAAGACTGCTTTGCGCTTGACGGGGTTATTAAGCCCCCTTACATTCAACGTGAGCACCCGAAGTGTGGTGGGAGGCATGTGGTCAGTTTAAATTGTGTAGAGCATATGTAAAATCTGGGATCCCCATCATAGTGGGCTGGTAGCCAGTACAAAACTGGCCGGCTCTGACCATGTGGACCTACGTTATAAATAAAAAAGGGTGGACAAGGGACCCCCGAACCCCCAAAAAAAGGAACCCCCCAAAAATTGTCTAATCTTAGTCCAAATATAACAAACAACGAAGAAAAAAGGACAGAGAAGAACTCTTGTCGTAGTCCATCATCCACGGATGATCGGAAGAGCACCTCCATGGGGGATGTGTTGTGACCAAGGGCGGCCCTCCACCTCCCGCCAGCGGCCCCCTAAAGAACCAGGACAGCTCGATGAGATCAAAATATACTGGGAGTTTCAGGCAGGTTGTGTCTTTGCTAGTGCTGCAGGTAGAGTCTCAAGGGCCTCCTTCTGTCCCTGCGAAATCTCCACGGGGTTTGGTCGTCTGGGGCGGCGTCGCCGACCCTGCTGCTGCCACTGGGGCCTCGTGTCATCCGCTCCGCGACCCGGACCCTCATCGCCATTTCCCTCCTCGGGGAGGTCGACTCCGAGCAGGCGGCAGGCCTCCGAGACAGACCGCAGCTGAAAGAGTTTACCATTCATGCGGAATATCAGACGGAATGGGTGTCCCCAGCTGTAGGAAATGTTGCGCTGTCTGAGATGTGTGGTGATAGGCCGGAAACTTCTCCGTTTTTGGAGGGTGAGGGCAGCTAAGTCCTGAAACAGTGCTGGGGATTGGCCGCGGAATGTGAGGGGTTGCATCTGTCGGGCCTTCTGGAGAATTTCTTCCTTAGTTCTGAAGTCCTGGACACAGACCAAGATGTCAGCCGGTAGAGCCGCCGCCTGAGGCGGCGGGCCTACCCTGTGCGCCCTGTCCAAGCGGAGATCTGTGTCCAGCGGCCTACCCAGAATATGGTTAAAGAGCTCCGTTGTGTATTTGAAAATGTCGCCTGCTTCCTCATCGAGCTTCACCCCCCGGATCCTGATGTTGTGGCGGCGAGAACGGTTTTCCAGGTCCTCGAGATGAGATTGGAGGTTGACTTGTTGATCGTGGATCCGAATAACCTCCTGCTGGAGCGTCGCCATTTCTGTGTCCCTCCCGTCGCTTTTCTCCTCTAGGTCCGCGACCCTCTCCCCAATACCGTCCATCTCTCTGCGGACATTTTTGATTTCTGCGGTGAGGTCCCGCTTCAGTGTCTGTAGGTCCTCCCGCAGCGCCACGAACAGGGACTCCAGGAACGCTTTTGTTATCGGCTCCCCCGCAGCGCCACCCGGGGGTGTGGGCTGCTCGGACCCCGTCCCTCCGTCATCCTTCAGGGTTTTCTCTTTCCTCCCTCGTGAGGTCGACATGCTGTGACCAGGGCACTAGCGTCGCAAGACCGGTCCCCCAGAGGGCCCCGCAGGGGAACCCGGGCGGCCCAGGCACCGGCTGTCTCCGGTTCAGCGTCCCCGTCTGCTTCCCCTTCACTGGGTTTGGATTCCTGGTCTTGTTCCACGTCTCCGGCCTCGCTCTCCCAGTGGCGGTCCCCACTGCGAATGCTCCCCGCAGCCGTCCACTCGTCCCAGGGACCCTCCTGTGCAGTCCCCGCTCCACCGGCACCACAAAATGGCGGAGGCGCCGCCTCTCTGCCGCGGAGTCAGCCGCCGGCCGGCCCAGCAGTAACCCCACCAAGGGCCCAAGGTGGATGGCAGGGCCTCTAGGCACCACGCTCGGCCTCCCCCTCAGTCACAGCAGTGGGCCCCGACTCCGGCTCCTTCGTAGCTCTACGGGGGGTGCTCTCAACTCCTCACCCCCGGGGCAGTCACTTGCCTGCTTGCGAATATTTCCGGGAGACCACTCCGGCCGGTGAGGCCCTCTCCCGACTCCGGCCTGCCTCTCCAGCTCCCAGGGGCGATGAGATAGGTGCCACTCCCTCGCCGGGTCCTCCGGCGCCCGACCGCTCCTTGATCCCGTTAGCCGGGGCCGCAGAGCTGCCGCTGCACTTCAGGTGCCCGGATGACCGCAGCTCCGTCTGCGTCACTGTCAGCACCCCTGCTCAGCCTCTCCAGCGGTCCACCGGCCTCAGGCTCCACTCAAGGCCACCGCGAGCCCGGGACCAGGCCTCCCAACAACGAGGCCGCGCCTCCGTCGGAGCGCTCGGCACCGCTCGGTTCGGTTTGCGGCGGCGGTAAGAGCCCCCGGCTTCTCCTGCAATAAGGCAGCCCCCGCGGCTCCCTCCAGGCGCCGAGTCACGGGTGTCCTGTCGCTGGGAACGGCTATATGCCGGTGCTGTATTGGGCCACCGGCGGGAGAGTCAGAACAACACGTCTGCTCAAGCCGCCATCTTGGCCACGCCCCTGTATATGGTTTTAAAGAAAACTTAAACAATAAAATTTGCATTGTAGTTTCATATATGTTCCTGTTATGCTTTTAATTATTCATGTCTTACATACGTTCAGGATTTCAGATTAAAAGCACAGCGGTAAGGTAGTATGGTGCACCTCAAGTTAATTTCAGAATCATCCGACTCAGACAGAAAAGAGAATGGAAGCTCTGGAAGACTTTGCAATGGAGAGCAAGAAAGCTAGACTGCTAACCACGACAGGGGTGGGAACCTCCTGATTAGCAAATACACTTCAAGGTCACAAGTGGTAGAGTATATTTAACCACACTACACACAAATCGTTTTTCCTGGCAGAGATTCATAGATGTATTGACTCTCTCCCTTCTTTCATACAGTTCGTTCACCTAACCTTGCATGCCTCACTTTTGTTTTTTTACCCTTTCCTGTACCCTCGCATAGACCTTATATAGAAACCCCGTCTTTGTCTTTGCATGTTTGTCTTTGATATTGCATACTGCAGCAAATCCACTACTTGACGGTCTACATGTTGGTCTCCAAATCCACTCGTTTGGCTAGTCGTTGGTCTCCAAATCCTCAGCATCCTGAGGAGCAGGCACCGGGATCCTGGTCAATGTATGATCTCATGACCACAAATTTACCAATAATTCCAGTAAGCTTTCTGTTTTTTGGGTGGGCAAAGATTTATTTACCCAGGAGATCTTTCTGTAACATGTACTTATTGACTACTACCTCTTGCTTGTGCTCATTTAGCCTTTGCTACGTAAACCATCTGAGAATGAGCCTGTGCACTATTCTGCAAGCAGATATTATTCCATCCCATGATTTGCCAACACCAACCTTGATAGCAATCACTCTTGTGTCTTTTATCTTCTGTTCTTGATTTCTCTTTATTTCTCTTATAAGGTATTCGAGTGGTTAAAGACTCCAGAGAGATTCAAAGATAGCTGAAACTCTCCACACATGTACATCTTCGGATGAAGCTTGATAGATACATGTTCATGTATATTATAGGTGCTTTATGATATTGTAAATGTAATTGATCTTTTCTTCACTGGTCTAATTTAAAGTAGGATGTAGGCTATGGATTTAAGCAGTGTCAGCTCCTCTGTTATGGTGGAGGAGTGTCGCCCCGCCTGCTGTGAGCACTGCAGGCACACACATTAATAAAATGGTAAAAAGTACCATTTTATTAATGCGTCCTAGGCTCGTGCTGTTACAGTACGAGAGCAGAGGGTGGGGCTCATTAGTGCAATTGCACTATTGCTTCTGCCCCTGTCAGTTCGCTTGCCAAATTGGCCGGCTGTTTACAGCCTGCCAATCTCACATGCGCACATCAGAGCCTTCAATTCCAAGGCTGAAAAACAGCAGCGGAATTGCAGCTGCAGGCCCTCAGCCTCAAAATGTGCGCTGGGTTATCCTGCTCCAGCCAATCCTGGAGCTGCCCTGGGATTGGCTGGTTTTGCACTGTACAAGAGAGGAAGTCCTTCCCCCTCCTCCCTAGTCACCACTGACGGAGGAGAGCGCCAGGAGGAGGGAGAGAGATGCCAGCCGGACCCTCCAGCAAAGGCAACATGCATATGGTGAGTTTTTTGGGCATCGCGCCCCACCATATTTAAATATTACCAGCCGCTGCTGGATTCAAGGTAGTCCATACCTTGTTATCACAAAAGAGAAACTTTTCCGGAAGCACAACATGCATTTGTTTTGTTTATTCAGCTACTCTAGAGCACAGCATTTTTTAAAGGGATTGTTTTTGGAATAGTTCTTGATTCTTTTAGATGCATCTTGATAAATTGGTAGAAGGTGGGGTGACTTTTCCCCAGGATTCCTTGAAAAGAATTTCAACACCCTTTGTTGGCATGATTAGTGTCATTTTCTTTGTTTTTGTGTTGTTGTAGCCATCCCACGATAGAATGTGGAGCCTGTCGCAGATCAGTGCATGAAACCCACCCAGGTATCTTCAAAATAATCTAAGAGTCAATAGAGTTTTACTTCATTACTTTTGTAGAAGATGAACTCTTCTAGAAGGTCATAATTTGCTTTGACAAAAGGGAGAGTGATCAGTCTTTTTTACTTCAAATTGAAGCTTGATGTAGGTAAAGTAGACCATAGGTAGAGTGGATTTTTGCATTTTGCTCCATTTAGTTTGGTTAAAATGGAAATAACATCCTTGTATTTGGCTTTCAGGGTAGGTTTTTATAGAAAATATTATTCATTGCGTACTTAAAATCTCTACTATGATTGTGATGATTGTTTTGGTTATTTTTCATTTATACCTGTAATTGGGTCAATGTATGTGGAAAATTGTTTATTTGGTAGAAGGGCATGTACTAGTGTCACATTATTGTCTAGATATTGGCCATGTACAATCTATATTTGAGCAAAGGTAAGGTGGTCAAGATTTAAAAGTGACGCTCATTAGCCGTGTTAGTGATCGCATTAGAGAGTTCGTGGGATTCATGGCATTTTGAAGATAATAATTAGTTAATCATAGTTATTATTATCACACAATATAAAGGGGCCGATTCCGATCTCGGTCGGAGGCGCACCCAATACCATTCGGTCGGGAAAAAAGCCATGCGAATGCCTGTTTCCCGACCGAACCGTACATCATACCGAACGAGTAAGTACGATGTGCACAACAGCACAGAATCCGGCCGAGTCGTACTCACCCAATCCAGGTCCTGTTCTCCGACCGAGGCGAATCCGGAAACGCAGAATCGAGTCGCACGGAAGGGAAAATGCAGCATCGTCCGGCCGGACAAGTACGATGCGCTTTCCGTACGCGCCGAACCCGTCGCTACGTCCGGCCCGTCAAAGCTTCCGGGAGAGGCGCACATAAGCTCCGATTCGCGCCACAACACAATCCACGGCTACGAGGCAAACACGCCAGCGACGAGGACGATGCGAAGCAACGAGAAAGACGAACGACACGAACCAACCATGAATCCCTTCGTCCCGATCCTACCAATATTCTACATTTACCACCGGAACAGGCACGGACGCGTACAGCGCAGAAGGTAAGTCAGACACCAACCACAAAACACATACAACACGTACACGACACATCACACACACACAGAGGGATGCAGAAGTACTTACACCAGCAACAGCAGCACCATAGAGGCGGGATGCCCATCACCAATGCCACATATGCACACAGGGGCCTGGATGCGCACCACCACTACCACCCCTACCCAGGGGGCTGGATGCCTACCACTACTTCCACCCTTACCCAGGGGGCTGGATGCCTACCACTACTACCACCCTTAGCCATGGAGGTGCCGGATGCCCACCACTACTACCACCCTTAGCCAGGGGGCTGGATGCCTACCACTACTACCACCCTTAGCCAGGGGTGCCAGATGCCCACCACCACTACCACCCTTACCCAGGGGGCTGGATGCCTACCACTACTACCACCCTTAGCCATGGGGGTGCCAGATGCCTACCACTACTACCACCCTTAGCCAGGGGGCTGGATGCCTACCACTACTACCACCCTTAGCCAGGGGGCTGGATGCCTACCACTACTACCACCCTAAGCCAGGGGGTGCCAGATGCCCACCACCACTACCACCCTTACCCAGGGGGCTGGATGCCTACCACTACTACCACCCTTAGCCAGGGGGTGCCAGATGCCCACCACCACTACCACCCTTACCCAGGGGGCTGGATGCCTACCACTACTACCACCCTTAGCCAGGGGGTGCCAGATGCCTACCACTACTACCACCTCTACCCATGGGGGCTGGATGCCTACCACCAACACCACCCCACTCATAGGATGGACAATGCATGACACAACCAGCACACCACAACCTAGGGAATGCAAGAAAAAGACATCCCCCAACACCATGACAAGCGTGTGTAGACTGTGTCAAATGCCTACAACACTGAACATGACTTTGAACATACAATGTGACCCCCTATCACATGTGCCACACATATATGTGTGTGGCCCCCACAATGCAAGCAGGCCATGACCATTGTGGCAATGGGGTCCAAACCCCCATCATCACAGTGACCAAAATGTAAGTGTGGGGTCCATAGCTGAAGCACATTTTGAACAGTGTGGCAATGGGGTCCAAACCCCCATCATCACAGTGACCAAAATGTAAGTGTGGGGTCCATAGCTGAAGCACATTTTGAACAGTGTGGCAATGGGGTCCAAACCCCATCATCACAGTGACCAAAATGTAAGTGTCGGGTCCATAGCTGAAGCACATTTTGAACATTGTGGCAATGGGGTCCAAACCCCCATCATCACAGTGACCAAAATGTAAGGGTGGGGTCCAAAGCTGAAGCACATTTTGAACAGTGTGGCAATGGGGTCCAAACCCCCATCATCACAGTGACCAAAATGTAAGTGTGGGGTCCATAGCTGAAGCACATTTTGAACAGTGTGGCAATGGGGTCCAAACCCCCATCATCACAGTGACCAAAATGTAAGTGTGGGGTCCATAGCTGAAGCACATTTTGAACATTGTGGCAATGGGGTCCAAACCCCCATCATCACAGTGACCAAAATGTAAGGGTGGGGATCCATAGCTGAAGCACATTTTGAACAGGGTGGCAATGGGGTCCAAACCCCCATCATCACAGTGACCAAACTGTAAGGGTGGGGTCCATAGCTGAAGCACATTTTGAACAGTGTGGCAATGGGGTCCAACCCCCATCATCACAGTGACCAAAAGGTAAGTGTGGGGTCCATAGCTGAAGCACATCTTGAACATTGTGGCAATGGGGTCCAACCCCCATCATCACAGTGACCAAAATGTAAGTGTGGGGTCCATATCTGAAGCACATTTTGAACATTGTGGCAATGGGGTCCAAACCCCCATCATCACAGTGACCAAAATGTAAGTGTTGACAAAGAAAAAGCTGCAACTGCCAAACTGCATGGATGATTCCTGGTCACAGAACATAAAACACATCAGTGGCAAAGTAGTGCATGTGTCCCATTGCAACATAAATTGGGGGAGGCAAATACTGCAGTGCAAATAAGACATACCTTTGGCCATGTGCAGACAAACAACACCCATGGGGGCTGACACAGTCAACATTCATCAATGACACAATGACAGAAGTGACCATCAGAATGCAGACCCACATATTTGCACCAATGGGCACACAAATGCAGATACCCTGTGGAGACTGTAGATGTGAGGTGAACAGATACCATACCATGGCAGCAATGGGACACACAAACCATGATCATTGTACTGACCGATGACCTAGGAGTCCCAGGGACAGCAGGGGAAACCCACCAAACTACATACAGCCAATGGCACACCCAAGATATGCCAATGCAGTGGTGCAGATGCACAAACACAAACAGGCAGACCCACACTGCACATCATACACAACAGGTGAGGGGGGGTGCCAGTGTCCCCAGGCAACCACACAACACATGAGGAGGCCTGAATACCAATCATACAGATGTGCATACAGTGCCACACAAAGGTAACTCATGGATCCAAATCCCCTATGTGGGCAAGCAGGCATTGTCAGATGAGAGGGAGCACAAATCACACATGTCACACAGGCACGTAGGAACAGCAACTGACACAGCAAGACACAGACACACCACAGCACTACCCCCAGGGCCCCCACAATGTGGTGACCCTGGGCTGCATTACAATCCCACTGTGATGACAAAGGTAAATGTCGTTCACACTGTGAACCACAGTCATGTGTCCTGAGCAACAAACTACCATCACACCTACACAAGCACAAATCAATCAGCACGGCCAGTAAGCCAAGGCCAACATGGAGGCAGGGGTCTAGCCGGGCAACAACTCTCATCTGCACACACTCAACACCACACACCTCGACCTCCAACAATGTGCAGCAGTGAAGCTCACATGCACTGGTGACATTGCACATGCACCCATGACTATTCCAGGGTGGTGGGTGGGAACCAAGGTGCAGAAACACATCACACATGGCCACTCAACAAGACTCCTGAATGTCTGACACACTGCACACTACGCTGTACATGGACATGACGGCAATACCACACCAACCAATGGGATCCCAGCCACAGTCACACACCAATGAAGAAGCCAAGGTCACCCACAAAGAACACACATAGACAACAACCAACATTGCAGCCCGGACCCTGAGGAGTGCCAGCAGTCACACACACAACGTGTCACAATCACTGAAAGATAACACAAACTGGAAATCACATGACAGGGGCAAACAACAAGTGCCAAGGGGAAACCTGACTGTGACCCATCTGCGTCTGCACACAAACTCAGCCCTGACAGCAAACACACCTATGGGTGACACCCTGATGACCAGTAATGTGCCATGCACCCACATCACAGAGAACCCAGGGAGAAGACTTTGGGGGAACATAGGTCAACTCAGCAAGCATCACAAACAGGTACAACACTAGGGATCACAGCATGCACAGCTAAACGGAAGTGAACACACAGACATGCTCATACAACACACACCTTGGGCGCAGGCAATGTCACAGGAGTACACACTGCCATGAGGGGACTCCACTCCTGTGTGAGGAAAGCTGCGCCATATGTTGCCTCAGTAGGGCCCCATCATGTCAGCTGAGCACTTGGTCACACAATCAACAATTAGCACCAAATGAAGGCTCCTGTCACATCAGCCTGGTCATGGAAGTGCCAACGAAATCATCAGCACAGATCCAACACACTTGTATAGCAATGTTGCACTGACAACACAGATGAGTCCTTCCCCATTGATGCCCAAACCTGCATGTCCAGTGGAGATGGCCACACGGTCAGGGAAGTAGACGAATTGAACAATGGCAGGCACAACAGATGTGCAGGGGTGGAAGCCACAGATGTGAAATTGCTAATGTAAGTAGGAAATCCCATTGCCAAATACTGAACACATGACACCCTCAGATGCTGCTATGGATGACATGGATACACCACAGGATAGGACACATTCCCCCTGGACCACATGGGTTCCTGCACAGTAACACTTCATTATCATGAGACCAAATATCACCATCACTGCAGCAAGGGCATGGTTAGCATCATCAACAACATGTACATCAGAAGCATAAGCACTAGAGAACAGAAAGTTGCTTTATTCAGCATATGTGTGTGATTGAAAAGTGAAAGTCCAGAATAAACCACAAAGGCCAATGGCCAGTCCATTGTCAAAGTCACAAACAGGGTGACAGTGGCAGATGTCACCCTACGCATGCCTGCACTGCACAAAACCAGGGACAATCCACTAGGAGGGGCAACCGGGGAGCAGGCCAGGCACAGCAGGGACAGGATCAGGGCTCACCAGGAGGAAGCAGGGAAGGGGTGGTGGGTGCTGGCGAGCCACTGACAACTGCAGTGGAGGTGTCTGACATGGTGTGTGCCGGCACAACTGGGGGCATGACTCAGATGTTGTGGGTGCCGGCACGACTGCAGTGGACCCTGCAGATGGAGTGGACAGGTCCGCCACTGCAGTGCCCAAGTCAGACAGGGTGGTAGTGGACTCCACTGCAGTGCCTACCACCAGGGGAGGAGAATGGGGAACAGGCAAGGTGGGCTGGACAGAGGGGAGGACACCCTCACCACATCAGTGGCACAGACAAGCGCAGCGGGGGTGTGGTGCCGGGAGAGCAAGTGGCAGGGGGAGAAGGCCGGATCCTCTTGGGGATGGTATATCTGTGGGTGGGGGAACCTGGGGCAGGGTGTGGTGGGGGCACCTGTGGAGTGGGGGCCTGAGGGATGGAGGAAGGAGACCTGGTGCCTGAGCTGCAGGGCGGCGGCGGGGTCTTGCTCTTATGACTCCGGGGGACTTGCGGGTGGGGGCCTCAGTCTGTCTGCGCCTGGGGGAGGGTGTCCGGGGGCGAGGGGCACTCTGCTCCGTGTGGGTGGGCTTCCTCTTCCCCCTGAATGCTGTATCAGCTGGATCGGAGGGGAAGAGGCCGAGGTCACTGAGGAAGAGCCGCTGGGTCTTTGGGGTTGCAGGTGAGGCAAGGGAGGGTGCTTTGGAGGGAGAGGCAACTGAGGACTGCGCAGTGCTCGTGGATGCGTGTGTGTGTTCCAGGGCCCCATCCCCTGTGAGTCTGGTTTCAGTCCCCTGACTGTGCGTGCGTGTGCGTTTTGTTTGTGGCGTGTGTGTCTGTGTGCTGGACGTGTGTGTGCTGGTGTGTGCCTGTGCCGGTGTGTGTGTGCTTGGGACGGGTAAGGTGCTGGGGAGTGTGGATGGAGCAGAGGCAGGAGGGGTGAGGGACTGTCTGAGGAGGGACACTGCTGCCATCAGGGAGGAGTCCATGGACCTATTGCCCCTCTGTTGGTCAGACATGCCCGATGAGATGCCCTCCATGAACGACACCAGCTGAGTCAACAGAGCGGTGTGCGCATGGAGGACACTCAGCATGGCTGTCTGCCCTACATGGAGCTGGCGAAGGAGGTACACAGACTCCTCACTCAGGGCAGCAGGGGACACAGGGGCAGGGGGTGCGGTGCCTGGCCCAAAGGAGACACGCTCCCGAACATGGGAGCCTCCACGGACCTGGGGAATGGGAGCCGATGGGAGGGCGGTGGTGGTGCTGGTGGTGGCGGGGACAGCAACACTAGCTGGGGTGTGGTGGCTGCTGACACCCGCCTCCATAAGGGAGTCATCCTCTGAGCCGCTGTGGTCCTCAGCTGAGGTGGATGCTGCTGAGGACTGCTCGGTGTGGCTCCCCTCGCCCTCCGTGCCACTGGGTCCCTCCGACCACTCCTCGGCTGTTGACCCAGTCTGGCTCTCCGGCTCCTCCTGGTCCGTGGAGCTGTCCCCTTCCGTGGCCGTGGATGTATCTGCAAACAATGGGGAAACAGACAGACATCAGTCACCTGCACCAAACGCACACACCACTGTGAGCACAGCACATTACAGAGCAAGCCTTGGCATCATTAGTTGAACATTGCTAAAAGTGCCCTAACTGAACAGGAGAAGCCAATTGTCAGTCTGATGCCAACCATGGCACTCACATCCCACATGGCCTTGCACCCATCTGTCTGGTGTCTGTTGGATAGCAACACCCCAGTGTGGACACATGCACCAACTACACAGTAGTTGGACAGTGCAGAGGACACGGTGTAGCATGTGGACATGCACACATCACAACTCTTGCCACTGAGTCAGTACAGGTTTCCGGATGAAAGGGATGCCCAGAGTCAAATAGGAAATGCATGTGATGCATACCAGCGACAGACACCATGATGCACCCATGTCCTGATAGCCATCGCCACAATGGTGTGCATGTAGCACATGTCACTCCCCTGCAGGATCACCAATAAGTAGACACATGCCATGGCGGAGGCATGACTGCTAAGTCATACATCACTGTCTCAGTGATGTATGACTTGGCAGCCAGACAACAACACTCTGCACTGTGTCACAATAGTAGGTCATGGGGAATGCAAGTCCTGGAGCTGCACAAGGTGCACATGTACATCCCCCACACAACACATCATCTTAACCCTCATCTGTCCAGGTCATACCGATTGGACATATGGGAGACCTGTGACACTACCCTCTGAACCTGAGCCCCTCACAATCTGCTGCGAATGGGAAACAGCTGCCTGAACTTCACATTCGCATACCCCAGTCTGCACGGGCAGCTGATCAAACACCTATGTGACACACAAGTATCGTCTCCTATGGTCACATCTCCAGTCGCATGCTGGGCCCCTACCGAGAAACACCCCAGCAGTCCTGGCAACAAATCCACAGCACACTGACACAGAGGCAGACACCTGAGGGGTCAAATCACTGCGCACAACGTGTCAGCTGATACCCGGGAGTGGGAGTACAGGTGTATTGGATGGGCTGGAGTAGGCATGACTGTCCTGCCCCACATGAATGAGGGATGAGCCCTGGACAGTGGATAGCTGGGTATGTATGTGTGACACACGTAATCTGCACACTCCTGGGGCCCAAACATTGTTCCCACCCGCTGCATGGGTGTGTGCCAGATACCCCAGGCACATGTGGTGGCTCAGCTCAGCAAGTGGACCGCATATGAAAGCAACACGCAGATTACATGTCCAAACACAGGCATTGTGTGAACAATGGACCCACCCATGATGCCCACAACAGAGTTAGGGAAACAGATGCTGTCCCCCACCTTGAGTGAAGCAAACTGCAAGGACACAGTCCCAAGTGACACAATTCCCTGAATGTAAGGGCCACACCTGGGTATCAGATGAGGAGTGGGCAGTGCACAATAGAGGGACATGGCTCCTGGACAACATGACTGCTGTACTGTGGCAGTTTAACCAGGCCAGAGGAGGGCACATAGCATGTAATACAGAGTTCACAGTGCAGTCTTTGACTCACCCCTCCTTGCTGGTGTCTGGCCTTCAGCTGCCCATCCAGGTCTGGAAACACCACCGCCAGGATCTGGAGCATGTGGGGGTCAGGGTCCGTGTTCCGCCCCTCCTGCGAGGAGGCGACAGCTTCAGCTGGACCCGTGCAATCCTCCGGGTCCAGCCCCGAAGGTCCTGCCACCTCTTCTGGCAGTTGCGGATCCGGCGCTTGTAGACCCCCACGGACTGGACAGCCCGGACGATATCCTTCCAGATCTCCTGCTTCCGATGGGCATTAACCTGTGAGGATGACAAAGTGAAAAGGCCATAACTACACATGCAACATACATCCGTGCATGACACAGTTGTATATACATGTCTCAATCACAGGGGCACATGATGTACACAGGCAGTGCAACGCTGCCCATGGACAGTTTGCCAGAAGTCACTACATGGTATCATTGCATGGGAAGTAAAACCTTGTTCAAATGCACTGTCACTGCACCATACCTGTCCAGTGCATGTCACTACACACTATGGGGAGTGACAACTACTCAGTGAGCCTGCTAGCCAGTGGCGTGCAGACTTTCAGCCTTGCTAGTCAGACAAAATGCACATTCAGAAAGGCAGTGCACAGAACACTCACCTGCTCCCCTGGTGTCCCATACAGCTTGCTGTACTGTGGAAGTAGGCTGTCCAGCAGGGCCTGGTTCTACTCAAGGCTGAAGGCTGGGGCTCTCTCCACAGTACGTGCCAATGCAGGGTCCAGAGGGGGCAGAGACAGCAGCAGTGCAGTGGCAGATGTCGTCCTGGAGCATGTAGTGCAGGCAAGTGAGCTCTCAGGGGAACAGCCAGCAATATATATGTGCTGCAGAGGCAGATACTGTCCCATGTGTCCAAAGTGATAGGTCCAAGTCGTTTGCATCTTCTGAATCTGGCCAATCCATGGAATAGCAGCACCAATACACGCCCACAGCATCCTTCAAATCTTCAACTTCATGACATACATGATTTTGCAACATTGTTGTGGGTGACCAACTGAATTTCCAGCAACCGACTCGTTCAAATTTCGAAAACGCGTCCGTTGCTAGGCTAGGCCATTGTCAATGGGTGCGCACCGATCGGTCCATTGCTGTTCAACGCGTACAGGGGTACAACGCGTACCCGCACACATTGAATGCAATGGGCCGGCCGGGCGCACCGATCGGTCCATTGCGGTACAACACGTACAGGGGTACAACGCGTACCCGCACACATTGAATGCAATGGGCCGGCCGGGCGCACCGATCGGTCCATTGCTGTTCAACGCGTACAGGGGTACAACGCGTACCCGCACACATTGAATGCAATGGGCCGGCCGGGCGCACCGATCGGTCCTTTGCTGTTCAATGCGTACAGGGGTACAACGCGTACCCGCACACATTGAATGCAATGAGCCGGCCGGGCGCACCGATCGGTCCATTGCTGTTCAACGCGTACAGGGGTACAACGCGTACCCGCACACATTGAATGCAATGGGCCGGCCGGGCGCACCGATCGGTCCATTGCTGTTCAACGCGTACAGGGGTACAACGCGCACCCGCACACATTGAATGCAATGGGCCGGCCGGGCGCACCGATCGGTCCATTGCTGTTCAACGCGTACAGGGGTACAACGCGTACTCCGCACACATTGAATGCAATGGCCGGCCGGGCGCACCGATCGGTCCATTGCTGTTCAACGCGCACAGGGGTACAACGCGCACCCGCACACATTGAATGCAATGGGCCGGCCGGGCGCACCGATCGGTCCATTGCGGTACAACGCGTACAGGGGTACAACGCTGCACCACACACATTGAATGCAATGGGCCGGCCGGGCGCACCGATCGGTCCATTGCTGTTCAACGCGTACAGGGGTACAACGTGTACCCGCACACATTGAATGCAATGGGCCGGCCGGGCGCACCGATCGGTCCATTGCTGTTCAACGCGTACAGGGGTACAACGCGTACCCGCACACATTGAATGCAATGGGCCGGCCGGGCGCACCGATCGGTCCATTGCTGTTCAACGCATCCCTGTACAAGTGACTGGCATATGTCACCATGCCTGTCTCAGATAAACATATGCCAGCCACAGATAGCTCCCAGGGAGTGAGGGGCACACCTACAACACGACAGCCTGTCCAAACTGTATCATAAGGCATGTAAGGCTGCATTTCCTATTGTGTGTATGTTGGTGTACATGTTGTCCTGTGGGTGTCACCTGGTGGCAGCCACCCCCAGGCTGTGCACGTGTTCATGGGGACAGGATCCTGGGTGTTACGTGTACATGACCACTGTGATGTGCAACTGTTCATATCTGTGCATGTGCCATGGTCACATTTCAGGGTGGTGTATGTGTATGTCATGTCACATACCCCGTGAGTCACATGTGGGACGGTATGTTTGAGCCAGGGTGTCCCAGTGGCACAATAGTGATGGTCCTCCACAGTCTGTGTGCATGTAGTGTTTACAATGTCTCTGATTTCATGTGCACAATGGGAGACAGTCTCCACATCCACATTGTGTGTGCATGGACTTTGATGTTGTGCGTGTGTGTGTCACAGACGTCCATGTCTGTCCTGCAGTGGCAAGTGGGACCATTACCTGTGGGGGACATGGTTGTTTTGCTGTGGTGTATACATGATACTCCATGCAATGCCAGTGTCCATGTGGCAATACAGGGTCCCTGGGAATGTACCTGTCGTTGAGCTGTGATGCCTGGGGCACATCTGTCCTCACATGTCACTGTGGGGGGTGATTGTGACATGGCAGCAGGAGATGGGAACTGTGACACGGCCTCATGATATCCAATGGGCCAACCTGGGACTTATTGATGCCACTTGTTGAACCGTGATGACAGATGTTGGCCATGTATGTACCATACATGTCCTTACGGAACTGCACACTTCATGTAGTTGTGCCTCATAATGATGTATGCTGTGATATTGAGTGTGTTCAATGCCGCATATGTGGGGTGACTGACAATCTTGCTTTCTTCTCCTCTGCACTGCAGGGCTCCTGCTGTCCATAGACCATTCCCAGACCTGGCAACGATGGTGGAACGGGACAGCATCCGACGGTACCGCTTCACCAGGCAGCTGATTGAGGATTTGGCAGTGCAGTTGGCCCCACATTTGCAGCCTGGCCGGCCGTATCCTACAGCGCTGACCCCCAAGGTGAAGGTGATGGCAGCCCTACACTTCTTTGCCACCGGTA
This sequence comes from Calotriton arnoldi, assembly GCA_963921515.1. NCBI lineage: Eukaryota > Metazoa > Chordata > Amphibia > Caudata > Salamandridae > Calotriton > Calotriton arnoldi. Next base: position 3,601,894 of record CAWUFW010000721.1, read on the forward strand.
CCTTCCAACATACTGTGGCGACTGCTGGTGGGATGTCACAGACCATGTTGAGCCGTGTGCTCCGTGATGTTTTGGAGGCAATGTTGCTATACCTGAACCGGTACATCTATTTCCCTAGACTGCAACGACTCACTGACGTGAAGAGTGACTTCTATGCCCTGGGGAGGATGCCGCATGTCATTGGCTCCATTGATGGGACACATGTGGCTTTGGTACCACCACAGGCCCAGGAGCAGGCCTACCGTGAACCGCAAGCACTACCACTCGGTCAATGCACTGGTGGTGTGTCTTGCAGATATGACCATCACACACGTGTGTGCCCGTTTCCCTGGTTCAGCACACGATGCCTTTGTGATGAGGAGTAGTCGCATCCCCAGGATGATGGCACAGATGCGGAACCAGCGTGCCTGGCTTGTCGGTGTGTACTGACTTTGTGCCATTGTGTGTGATCTGATCTGTAGTATTCCGCCCACTTTTCCAAGTCAGCTAATGTGCACTTGTCTGTCCGTAGGTGACTCGGGATACCCCAACATGCCGTGGTTGCTGACACCCCTCAGGAACCCTGTGACACCAGCCCAGATGCGCTACAATGAGGCACATGGTCGGACCAGGAGAGTGATTGAGCGGACATTTGGTCTCCTGAAGAGCCGCTTCCGCTGCCTGGACAAGACAGGAGGGTCCCTCCCATATGCCCCAGCGAAGGTGTGCAAGATTATCATCATCTGCTGCATGCTCCACAACCTGGCAGTGCGGAAGGAGTTGCCTCTCATCCAGGATGACAATGACCAACATCCGCCACCTGTGGAGGATCCTGGCCTGGACCACGATGCCAGTGATGATGATGATGATGAGGGTGATGTCCGCACACAGCTCATCACCAACTTCTTTAGCTGAATGTGAGTATCCTGAGGTGTCATGTCAATGATGTGAGTTGGCATGATATGTGTAGGTGGTGCTCTGGTGCTGTTGGAGTGTGTCCATGGGCTACTTGACTGGATGTGTGTAGCGATGTGTGCTTACAGGTGGTCTGTACTCCCCAACAGTGTTGACATGCTAACTTGGTTCTGGGTGGGTATCTTGTAACATGTATTGTGCATGAGTTTTGCTGTTCTGTCCTGTTCTCCATTGCTTTTGACTGTGTGTCATTTCTGTCCTTCACAGGGTACTTTCAGATTCGTTTGGTCAACTGTGTCCACCGACGACGTGATTGTACTTCCAGGGTGGTAGCTGTTGTGTCCCTACAGGTGATGTGCGCCACACCCATGGACTTCCTTCCTTCTACAGTTGTTGACTGTGTGTCCGCTGCCAGGTGGGATTACCTTGCATCTGTAGTGGTTACGACATGTTGCAACTGTGTAATAAACCTGTGCTTCACATTGTGATGTGCGTTGTCTGTGGTCACACATTTGACTGCCATTTGCTTATTGCACCTGTGGGCTACTTGACTACAACTGGGAATAGGTGTGGTGTCTGTGCATTGCACCGTCTTCCCCGGCAACATCAGTGTAGGCAATGAGTCAGATGGCCTAGGTGTGTATGTGTTGTGTAGCCCTGGTGGTGTGTCTCCCTCATATGTGTCACGTTGCCTTTACTCACATGCCTGTGTTGTACTTGCTGTTGCAGTCCGCATACACAGTGTAATTTTGCAGTTCATCATCCCCATGACAGCACCCACGTTGGAATCACAACAGAGGCAAGTATGGTGTATTAGTGTGTTTATTGTGATACATTTGTGTGAATAGTGCATAGGATTGTTAGTGCTGTACATTTATATTGCAATCAGAAGTTCCTAGGTGAATTGAAAGTCCTGGTAGACAAAATCCCCAGTATCGGGGCCACAGTTGTCTGAGACATTGGTCCAACTTGTACTCCCCATGTCATGTGTGGGAGTTGTGTTGCCGTCAACAGGGTGAACAGTCTGTGCACAAAGGTGAACATCCAGAACAGGTTCAGGCTTCCTGGGGGTTGCACTTGGCCATCGGCCTCTCACTTGTCCCTCCTCGGACGACCCCTCTTCTTTGGGGGGGCCCCTCAAGTACAGGCTGCTGCGATGCAGGGGACTCTCCGCCAGAGTCATCCTCCCTCCCTGTGGCAGTTGCAGTTTGGTCAGCACCAGATGTTGTTGGCACACAGGGAGGTGTAGACTGGTTACTGTTCATCTGGCGGAGGCATTGTAATATGTCCCTGTGCACCGCCGTCATCTCTTGCAGTGCGTCCCACTTGGACTCCACGCGGGACATGTGAGAGTCCAAGCGGGCATGATGGGCAGCCTGCTGCTGTTTCATGTCTCTGAGGAGCCCCACTACCTGGCTGAGATCTCCGGTGCTGGACTGGTACGCATCGGCTATGCGTACCAGTTGTGGGTCGTCATGCACACCAGACACCTCTGCAAGCAGCGACCTCTGTCTCCCACCCCTGCCGACATGAGCAGTGCGTGCAGTGGCACGCGCAGATGACCCTGGTCCCCCTTGGGGGTTGGTGGTGGTGGTGGTGTCCATGGCTCCACGTTGGTCCAGGGTCCCTGTGCTGGTGGTGCTCCTTGTTCTGTCCATGTCGGCAGGGATGGTATTTGTGGTGACAGTCATTGGAGGGGTGGGTGCAGGGGGTGCAGCTGGTGGTCCTGCTGGTGCTGCAGCTGGTGGTCCTGCTGGTGCTGCATGTTGACTTGCACCGGAGGTGCCAGGTTGGTCTTCTTCGTCCGAGGAGGGCAGAGGCTGTACGACACCAGTGAGCTCTGTATCCTCTTGAGCCTGGGACTGGGACTCCTCAGCGTCTGCTGCTGTGTCCCCATCATCACCTGTTTTTGGGAGACACACACAATGTATGTTATGTTTCTGCAGGCATCAATGGTTGACACACCTGACAGTTGTGACTGTGCCTCTGGGTGCGGGCCTGTACATTGCATTGTCCTAAGTTGTCACAGTCAGGGGTTGATATTGGTGTAGCACATTGTCCTGCATTATTTGGGCATTTCTATGTATTTGTTGGGGTGTGAACATGGTCTGCATTGGTTGTATTTGGTTGACAGCCGGCCCTTCTTCCCACCCAGCCAGTCAGTTATCCCACCATGGACTGTGCTTGCATTGCAGGGAGTGAAAGTTGTCTTTCAGGATGTCAGTCAGTGGTGTCCTGCTGTTGGTTGTTGCACAGTTGCCAGCAGGGCCTTGTGCTCCCCACAGCAATAGCCAGTGTCAGCCATCTTGTCAGTTGTTTTCCACTCCCTGTGATGTGAGCATGGTTCAGGGTGGTGTTGATGGGACAGTTGTGGGGGTGAGCTATGTCTGTGACTATGACTCCCATCATGCTATTGCCTCCACCCCACTTCCCAGCATTCCCATACTTACTTGCTTTTGTGGGGAGTTCAGTGTGTGTGGGTGTGAGAGCAATGGCAAGATGGCTGACAGTGGTGTCCTGCTGTTGGTTGGTGTGCAGTTCCCAGCATGCCCTTGTGCTCCCCACGACACAGCAACAGTGTCAGACATCTTTGATGGGCCTTTCCACTCTCTGTGGGATGTGCATGCGTCAGTGTGAGCTTGCTGGGCCATGTGGTGGGGGATGTAGAGCTGTGACTACGACTCCCATCATGCTATTGCCTCCACCCCCCTTCCCAGCATGCCCATGCTTCCTTCCTTTTGACTCTGCTTCCCTGTGGGGTGGGCTGCCTGTGCTGACAGGATGGCTGGGAGTGTTGTCCTGGCAGTTGTTTGGCTAAAAGTCCCAAGAGTGTCCCTGTGCTTCACACAACATAACCCAGGGTGGAGGTTCTTTGTGGGATCTTGAGTTAGGATGTGAGGCATTGCATTCTCCCAGGTAGGTTATGTGGAGTATGTGTTGAGGGGGTGTGTGAGGGGAGGTGCTTGTGACTATGGTCAGTGCTGCAAGTCCTCCTTCCCACCCAGCCAGATATCCCACCATGGAACGTGCTTGCATTGCAGGGAGTGGAAGTTGTCTTTCAGGATGTCAGTCAGTGGTGTCCTGCTGTTTGTTGGTGCACAGTTGCCAGCAGGGCCTTGTGCTCCCCACAGCAGTAGCCAGTGTCAGCCATCTTGTCAGTTGTTTTCCACTCCCTGTGATGTGAGCATGGTTCAGGGTGGTGTTGATGGGACAGTTGTGGGGGTGAGCTATGTCTGTGACTATGACTCCCATCATGCTATTGCCTCCACCCCACTTCCCAGCATTCCCATACTTACTTGCTTTTGTGGGGAGTTCAGTGTGTGTGGGTGTGAGAGCAGTGGCAAGATGGCTGACAGTGGTGTCCTGCTGTTGGTTGGTGTGCAGTTCCCAGCATGCCCTTGTGCTCCCCACGACACAGCAACAGTGTCAGACATCTTTGATGGGCCTTCCACTCTCTGTGGGATGTGCATGCGTCAGTGTGAGCTTGCTGGGCCATGTGGTGGGGGATGTTGAGCTGTGACTACGACTCCCATCATGCTATTGCCTCCACCCCCCTTCCCAGCATGCCCATCCTTCCTTCCTTTTGACTCTGCTTCCCTGTGGGGTGGGCTGCCTGTGCTGACAGGATGGCTGGGAGTGTTGTCCTGGCAGTTGTTTGGCTAAAAGTCCCAAGAGTGTCCCTGTGCTTCACACAACATAACCCAGGGTGGTGGTTCTTTGTGGGATCTTGAGTTAGGATGTGAGGCATTGCATTCTCCCAGGTGGGTTATGTGGAGTATGTGTTGAGGGGGTGTGTGAGGGGAGGTGCTTGTGACTATGGTCAGTGCTGCAAGTCCTCCTTCCCACCCAGCCAGATATCCCACCATGGAACGTGCTTGCATTGCAGAGAGTGCAAGTTGGCTTTCAGGATGTCAGGCAGTGGTGTTGTGCTGTTTGTTGATGCACAGTTGCCAGCAGGGCCTTGTGCTCCCCACAGCAGTAGCCAGTGTCAGCCATCTTGTCAGTTGTTTGCCACTCCCTGTGATGTGAGCATGGTTCGGGGTGGTGTTGATGGGACAGTTGTGGGGGTGAGCTATGTCTGTGACTATGACTCCCATCATGCTATTGCCTCCACCCCACTTCCCAGCATTCCCATACTTACTTGCTTTTGTGGGGAGTTCAGTGTGTGTGGGTGTGAGAGCAATGGCAAGATGGCTGACAGTGGTGTCCTGCTGTTGGTTGGTGTGCAGTTACCAGCATGCCCTTGTGCTCACCACGACACAGCAACAGTGTCAGACATCTTTGATGGGCCTTTCCACTCTCTGTGGGATGTGCATGCGTCAGTGTGAGCTTGCTGGGCCATGTGGTGGGGGATGTTGAGCTGTGACTACGACTCCCATCATGCTATTGCCTCCACCCCCTTCCCAGCATGCCCATCCTTCCTTCCTTTTGACTCTGCTTCCCTGTGGGGTGGGCTGCCTGTGCTGACAGGATGGCTGGGAGTGTTGTCCTGGCAGTTGTTTGGCTAAAAGTCCCAAGAGTGTCCCTGTGCTTCACACAACATAACCCAGGGTGGTGGTTCTTTGTGGGATCTTGAGTTAGGATGTGAGGCATTGCATTCTCCCAGGTGGGTTATGTGGAGTATGTGTTGAGGGGGTGTGTGAGGGGAGGTGCTTGTGACTATGGTCAGTGCTGCAAGTCCTCCTTCCCACCCAGCCAGATATCCCACCATGGAACGTGCTTGCATTGCAGAGAGTGCAAGTTGGCTTTCAGGATGTCAGGCAGTGGTGTTGTGCTGTTTGTTGGTGCACAGTTGCCAGCAGGGCCTTGTGCTCCCCACAGCAGTAGCCAGTGTCAGCCATCTTGTCAGTTGTTTTCCACTCCCTGTGATGTGAGCATGGTTCAGGGTGGTGTTGATGGGACAGTTGTGGGGGTGAGCTATGTCTGTGACTATGACTCCCATCATGCTATTGCCTCCACCCCACTTCCCAGCATTCCCATACTTACTTGCTTTTGTGGGGAGTTCAGTGTGTGTGGGTGTGAGAGCAATGGCAAGATGGCTGACAGTGGTGTCCTGCTGTTGGTTGGTATGCAGTTCCCAGCATGCCCTTGTGCTCCCCACGACACAGCAACAGTGTCAGACATCTTTGATGGGCCTTTCCACTCTCTGTGGGATGTGCATGCGTCAGTGTGAGCTTGCTGGGCCATGTGGTGGGGGATGTTGAGCTGTGACTACGACTCCCATCTTGCTATTGCCTCCACTCCCCTTCCCAGCATGCCCATCCTTCCTTCCTTTTGACTCTGCTTCCCTGTGGGGTGGGCTGCCTGTGCTGACAGGATGGCTGGGAGTGTTGTCCTGGCAGTTGTTTGGCTAAAAGTCCCAAGAGTGTCCCTGTGCTTCACACAACATAACCCAGGGTGGTGGTTCTTTGTGGGATCTTGAGTTAGGATGTGAGGCATTGCATTCTCCCAGGTGGGTTATGTGGAGTATGTGTTGAGGGGGTGTGTGAGGGGAGGTGCTTGTGACTATGGTCAGTGCTGCAAGTCCTCCTTCCCACCCAGCCAGATATCCCACCATGGAACGTGCTTGCATTGCAGAGAGTGCAAGTTGCCTTTCAGGATGTCAGGCAGTGGTGTTGTGCTGTTTGTTGGTGCACAGTTCCCAGCAGGGCCTTGTGCTCCCCACAGCAGTAGCCAGTGTCAGCCATCTTGTCAGTCCTTATCCACCCCCTGTGATGTGAGCATGGTTCAGGGTGGTGTTGATGGGCCAGTTGTGAGGCTGAGCAATATCTGTGCCTACTACTCCCATCATGCTATTGCCTCCACCCCCCTTCCCAGCATGCCCATGCTTCCTTCCTTTTGACTCTGCTTCCCTGTGGGGTGGGCTGCCTGTGCTGACAGGATGGCTGGGAGTGTTGTCCTGGCAGTTGTTTGGCTAAAAGTCCCAAGAGTGTCCCTGTGCTTCACACAACATAACCCAGGGTGGAGGTTCTTTGTGGGATCTTGAGTTAGGATGTGAGGCATTGCATTCTCCCAGGTGGGTTCTGTGGAGTTTGTGTTGAGGGGGTGTGTGAGGGGAGGTGCTTGTGACTATGGTCAGTGCTGCGAGTCCTCCTTCCCACCCAGCCAGATATCCCACCATGGAACGTGCTTCCATTGCAGGGAGTGGAAGTTGTCTCTCAGGATGTCAGTCAGTGGTGTCCTGCTGTTGGTTGTTGCACAGTTGCCAGCAGGGCCTTGTGCTCCCCACAGCAGTAGCCAGTGTCAGCCATCTTGTGAGTCCTTTTCCACTCCCTGTGATGTGCGCATGGCTCAGGGTGGTGTTGATGGGACAGTTGTGGGGTGGGCAATATCTGTGACTACGACTCCCATGATGCTATTGGCTACACTGACTTGCCCAGCATACACAGAATTCCTTTCTTTCAGTGGTCTTCACTGTGTGTTGGTGTTGTAGTGGTGGCTACATGTCTGGATGTGTTTGTTAGTTATATTTGTGCCACTGCCTAGCTGTAGTTGTAGTTGTGTTTGTACATGTGATGACATGGTTAAATGTAACTTAGAGATGGCATGTGTTGTGTTTATCTGACTGACATACACATTTTGGGATGATTCTGTTCTGGTTGCTGTGTAATTGCTATGAGTGCATGGTTTGACTCTCCCCTTGACAGTGATGTGTGTGTGTATTGTGGCCGAATATTGTGTACATTTGTTGTGTACTCACCAGGCTCTGGGATGTTCTCTAGTCCATAGACGCTCACTGGCGGAAGGATGGCCCGCACCTTCTCCTCCCAGGGCCTGAGGTATACTGGCTTGGCAGGAGGGCCACTGCCGGTGTATTGGCTCAGGAGGTAGTCCTTCTTGAGCAGCTCCCGTACCCTCCTTCGCACGTCATACCACCTGTTCTGGATGTCAGTCTTTGTGCGCAGACATGGTGATTGTGCGTTCACCCTGTTGATGATCCTCTCCCACATCTTGGTTTTCTGGGAGATGGGTGTCTGTTGGACCAGTGTGCCAAACAGCTGTGGCTCTACCCTGAGGATCTCGTCTACCATGACTTCCAATTCACAATCTAGGAACTTGTGATTCTTCTTGGGGGGCATGGTGATGGGTGGTGATGGTGAGTGATGTGTGTGTTGGTGTGCAGGTGAGGGTGTGTGAGTGTGTGTTTTGCTGGGTGTATGTGAGGTAGCTATTTGTTGGTGTGCTGATGGTGTGTGGCTTGTGTGAGGGATGAGCTGTGGGTGTGTGGTTGCTGTCTGTTGAGTGCTGGCAGTAGAATAGCATTTGCAAAGGATCATGGTTGGGATTTGTGTCCTTTATATGGGTGGAGTTGTGGGTGTGTCTTTGTTCTCTGTCCCCACCCCCCCAGTATTTATTGGCTTTGTAATTGCTTGTTTGGCCTTTTTTTGTGTATTTTTCCTTAGTACTTTCTGTGCATGTTGGAAACGTTCTTGTGACCGAGTTGGACCCTGCAGTTGTCTCGTACGGTCTCCTCCGTTTCGTTCACGCTGTGTTTGTGCAGTTTTCTATGCTGCGTACGCGTCGGTCGCGGTGTTTTGTGTTACTTCGGCTCGGTTTTGTATGCGTGTCGGTCGTACGGCTTGTCCTCCGTACGACTCAGTCGTGGTTTTCACGCCTTGCATCGTACTTTGCGGTTTGGAGTTCGCGTGTACGTTTCGGTCGGATTTGTTCCGGGTGCGTGTCGGTCGGTTGGATTCGTGTGTTTTTCCGGCCGGATTGCTGTTTTCCGTGCGGCTCGGTCGTTCGGCTTGGGCTCCGTACGTGTCGGTCGGATTTTGCACGCCTTGCATCGTACTTGGCGTGTCGGACGCCACAGGTACGTGTCGGTCGGATTTAATTCCGGCTCCGAGTCGGTCGGTGCTTTTTCCGGCCCGAATCGGAATCGACCCCTTGGTCCATAGAAAACTATGGCACCTGTAGATGCGTCAAAATTCACAAGGCCAAACAGCCGCAGGGATGGGAAGCATCGAGAAACAAAGAGATGCGTCAGTTCCTGAGACCACGAGAAGGCGATGCGACAGTTCTGCTGCACGCAAGAGAAGTGATGCGTCAAATCCGGTCTGTAGGGGGAAGTGATGCGTCGACTCCAAGACGGTTCTGGTCTGCGGGTGATGCATCGGGGAAAACTTGCCGCACAGGCGCGATGCGTGGAAATCCGGGATAAGTCGGCGATCGATGCAGCGGTATCAAGCTGGGGTGTGTCATTTTCTTCAGCCGCGATCCCTCAATGCGTCGGTTCTTGCAGCGGCGACAGGCGCTGCGTCGGTTTGGCAGCGGTGGGGCGATGCGTAGAGATTCTTCTCGCAAAGCGGTGCTGCATTGGAAAGACAGCCGCAAGAAGAGCGATGCGTCAATTTCTTCAGTTCTTCTTTTCTTCCAGCTCCCAACAGCAGGAACAACATCCAGAGGCCCAGAACTGGAACAGGCACCTCCTGGCAGGTCAGAACCCACAGCAACAGAGTTCAGGGGAGCTGGGGGTGAAGTCTTTGTGGCCCTGAGACTTCAGAACAGCAGGCCAGCACACACAGGCCCTTGGAGATCATCTTCAAGCAGGTTCAAAGCAAAGTTTCAGTCTTTGTCCTCTTCGTGGCAGAATCAGCAACTGCAGGCCAACCCCACACAGCACACAGCAAAGAGGCAGTACTCTTCTCACAGTTATTCAGCTCTTCTCCTTGGCAAAGGTTCCTCTTGAGTCCAGAAGTGATCTAAAGTTCTAGGGTTTTAGGTCTAATACTTATACCCAAAATGTCTTTGTTCTCTTTGTGCAAGAGTGTCTGAGCCCAGTCGAAACCAGTTCTGTCGTCACTGGTGCAGTATGACCACAGGGGGGTGGAGAACAGCATTGTGCAAGGGAGCCAGACCCTATTCAGGTGCAAGGAAAACTCCTCCCACTAGTCTAAATTCAGCCAAGGTCTATTCAGCTCAGCTCTGAGTCATCCAGGAGGGGCCAGGCACACCTCACCCCCCCCTAAGTGGCTGTCTACGGTGGATGCACATCCCCAGCCCCTGTCACTCCAAAACCATATAGTCAATAAACAAACAGGCAGAGGCACATGGAATGGTTAGACAAGAAAATACCTACTTTTTAAAAGTGGCATTTTCAAACACACAATTTAAAAACCATCTTCATTAAAAAGGTGTATTATTAAATTCTGAGTTCAGAGAGCCTAAACCTTATTTCTCCATCTTGTCCCAATGGGAAGTTATACTTGTAAGATGTTACAAAACATTTCCCATTCTATCCTATGGGGCAAGATAGCCTTTCAATAGAGAAAAACTAAATTGGCAGTATTTCACTATCAGGACAATGTCACACACACCAGCACATGTCCTACCTTTCACATACACTGCACCCTGCCCATGGGGGTACCTTGGGCCTACCATAGGGGTGCCTTACATTTTAGAAAAGGGAAGGTTAGGGCCTGGAAAGTGGGTGCACTTGCCAAGTCGACCTGGCAGTTAACAACTGCGCACAGACACTGCGGTGGCAGGTCTGAGATACCTTTTCAGGGCTACTCATGTGGGTGGCACAATCAGTGCTGCAGGCCCACTAGTAGCATTCGATTTATAGGCCCTGGCACACCCAGTGCACTTTACTATGGACTTACTAGTAAATCAAATATGCCAATCAGGGAGAACCAATTGTAACAACAATTTACACAGTGAGCACTTGCACTTTGACACTGATCATCAGTGGCAAAGTGCCCAAAGCATCTAAGCCAGCAAAAACGAAATCCAGCACAGCATCAAAAATACAGGAGTCAGAAGCAAAAAGTCAGGGGAAGCCACGCCAAAGATGCCAAGTCTAACACGTGCCCCCTCCTGCTAAAAGTTGGGGAGAACTGCCCACTCTCTTGGGAGTTCTCATCACTAAGGCGGAAGAATCTGGACAGACCATCAGCATTGGAGTGTTCTGTACCAGGGTGGTGTTCCACCGTAAAGTCCATTCCCTGTAGAGAGATGGACCACCTCAACAGTTTTGGGTTCTCATCCCTCATTTGCATCAACCATCTGAGGGGCCTGTGGTCTTTCTGAATCCGGAAGTGAGTCCCAGACAAGTAGGGTCTTAGCTTCTTCAGTGCCCAGACCACAGCAACAGCTTCTCTCTCAATTGCACTCCACTTCTGTTACCAGGGAAATAGTCTAATGAAAGCTACGTTGGTCCAAGCCCTAGTCGTTCAATTGTGAGAGTACTGCTCCCACACCATGCTCTGAAGCATCTGTCTGCACAACAAATTCTTGGGCGAAGTTGGGTGCCTTGAGCACAGGCGCCGTGCGCATGGCAGATTTCAGGGCATCAAAAGCAGTCTGACAGGCATCGGTCCAGATCACTTTCCTTGGCTGCTTCCTTAAAGTCAACTCTGTCAAGGGGGCAACAATGGTGCCATATCCCTTGACAAACCGTCTGTAGTACCCAGTGAGTCCTAAAAAGGCTCACACCTCTGTCTGGGTCTTGCGGGGGCTCCCAAGCCAGAATGGTGTTGATCTTAGGTTGTAGGGGCGCCACCTGGCTGCTCCCTCCCTGGTTCCCTAAGTACACCACAGATCCCTGCCCTATCTGGCACTTACTGGCCTTGATAGTGAGGCCTGCCTTCTGCAGAGCCCTCAACACTTCACAGAGGTGTTGCAAGTGTTCCTCCCAGCTGGAGCTGAAGACAGCAATGTCATCCAGGTAAGCGGCACTTAATTCCTCCAGCCTGGACAGTACCTTGTTGACCAGTCTCTGGAATGTGGCAGGGGCATTCTTCAACCCAAAGGGCATGACACGGAACTGGTAGTGCCCCTCTGGCATTGAAAACGCAAACCTCTCTCTTGCCCCATCAATCAAGGCAATCTGCCAGTACCCAGATGTTAGGTCAAACGTACTAATGTACCGGGCAGCTCCCAGCCGATCAATGAGCTCATCAGCTCTGGGGATGGGGTGCGCTTCAGTCCTGGTGAAGGCATTGAGCCCACGGTAGTCCATGCAGAACCGGAGTTCAGAAGTGGCACCGGGTGCAGCAGCTTTCGGAACCAAGACCACTGGGCTAGCCCAGGGGCTGCTGGAGGGCTCTCACCCCTAAAGCCAACATCTTGAAAACCTCTTCCTTGATGCTGGCCCTGACTTTGTCAGTTACTCTGTAAATTTTATGTTTTACAGGTAAACTGTCCCCAGTGTCCACATCATGGACACACCAATTGGTGATTCCTGGAGTCAGGGAGAACAGGGAAGCAAACTGTCCCAGCACCTGGTGACAGTCCCTTTGCTGCTCCAAAGTCAGGGTGGGAGAGAGGTTCACTCCATCCACTGACCCATCATGTTCCATGGCTGACAGGAGGTCAGGATGATGCTCACTCTCCTCTTCCATTCTATCATCTGTGGCAAGGAGCATTATTACTTCAGACCTCTCAAATTGAGGTTTGAGGCTGTTCACGTGTAGGACACTCAAAGGGTTCCTGGGAGTTTGCAAGTTGACCAAGTAGGTCACATGACTCTTGCGCTCCACCACCTCAAATGGACCAGTCCACTTGTCTTGGAGCGCACAAGACTCCACTGGTGCCATCATCCACACTGTTTGGCCAGGCTGAAACTCAACCATAGTGATATTCTGGTCGTACCCATGCTTCATCTCTTCCTGGCTGGCTTCCAGGCAGTGGCGTAACGAAAGATTAAGGGCCCCCCTGCAATGGACATGGAGGGGCCCCGCTCCGGATTAATTCATGTAGCTGAACACATCTTGGGAGGTCTTACCAGGAGTTTTCTCCCAGCCCTCCTTCACCAGGCTCAGAGGTCCTCTCACAGGGTGCCCATACAGCAATTCAAAGGGACTGAACCCTAAGGATTTCTGCGGTACCTCCCTGTACGCAAACAGGAATGGTCGGAAGACTTCTCATGGGTTCTGCAAGACCCTTTATCATGCCTTTCAGGGTTCGGTTGAATCTCTCAGCCAACCCATTCCTTTGGGGATAGTAAGGAGTGGTGAATTTGTACATTACACCGCAATCCTCCCACAGTGACTTCATATGTCTGGAAATGAAGTTTGTACCATGGTCAGGGACCACCTTTCTGGCCAACCCCATGTGGGAAAAGATCCCCATCAATGAACGGCTCACCACAGGGGCTGTTATTGCCCTGAGAGGGACCAAGACCAAGATAAACTTGTTGCCTAAGGCTGTCTTGGGATCCAGTGGCCCCACAATGTCGATGCCCACCCGCTCGAAAGGGGTGCTCACCACAGGAAAGGGTTGGAGGGGAGCCTTACACTTCCCTCCAGTCTTGCCACTTGCCTGGCAAGTCTGACAAGACCTACAATGTGTGGCAACGTGCCTCTACATTTGGGGCCAGTAAAAGTGGATGACAAGCTTGTCACACCCCAAATGTCCTGCCAAAGGCACATCATGAGCCAGACCCAGTAGGAAGGTCCTGTAGCACGTGAGTACCACCAGCACACAGGCTGCCCCAGGCTCAGCAACCTTAGGCTCACTGTAAAGGAGACCATTCTCCCAATAAATCAAATGTGATCCGGACGGACCACCTGCTGCCTGGCCTGCAGCCTGCTGCCGCAAATCAACAAGGGTAGGGCATTCCATCTGCGCCTTGCAGAACTCCTCCCTGGAGGGACCTTCTTCCTGCTGCCAATGGGTCAGCTCAGGCAGGTGTCCCAGTTCGACCACTTGCTCCACTATAGGTTCCAGGGCATCCCCCTCAGGTTCTGCCTCCTCCTGGACCGTGGGAACTTCGGGGGCGGGTTTCCCATGCCCCCTGCCCTTCCTCTTTCTGGCAGGCACCTGACCACTGTTTCAGGCTCCACGTCCTCTTGATCACCATTGACCGAGTGGTCACACAGGCCCACTGAGGCAGTCCCAACATCTATAAATTAGCCTGTTGCTCCACTTCCTTCCGAAGTGAGCTCTCCAGGTCACTGCCAAGCAGACAGTCAACAGGCATGGACGGACTTACAACAACGTTCAAGGGACATGAGGACCCCCTCCCCACTCAAAGGGAACCTGTGCCACTTTACACAGGCGCTCAGAGTTGTCTGCAGCAACTACAGGGTGAAGCACATTGGGGATGACCTGCTCTTCAGACACCCATTGACACCTGATAGATGTCACACTCGCTCCTGTGTCTCTCAGAGCCTCCACCCTCCTCCCATTGATGGTCACCCACTGCAAGTACTTTTTAGTGTTATCTGGCAGGCAGGTTTCCAGGGCCATCTCTCTATCTCCTAATGAGATAAGGGTCCTCACAGCTGGCTCCCCGCCCTCACTAGGAACCAACTCCTCCCCCAGCACTATACTAACTAACCCCCGTGCCGGTGAACCAGTGGGTACCGGTGGTGCCTTAGGGCGCTTTGGATCATTCTGCATGTGACCCTCTGGACCACATGCATAACACTTGCGGGGACCCCGGTTGTCTTGCCTACCCTTAGGGGGCCATGGCTTCTTAGAACTGGGGGGCTGGGAATTTTTACACTGGGAACTATTTTGGGGCCCTTTTGAAAACTCCTTTTGGTTACCCTTGTCCCCCCCACTCTTATGCTGGGGACCCTGCCCACTCTTGGCTGGGTTTCCCACATACCCCTTGTGGACTCCGGAACTCGTACAGCGGTACGCCTCCTTAGCAAGCTTACTGGGGTAGGCCAGCCTACTATCCATCAGATGCTGGAGCAGCTCTGGATCACAAATACTACTCAAGTGCTCCCAACCAATCAAGTTGTACAACCCTTGGTAATCAGTTACTTTGATGCCCTTTAGCCAACCATCCAGTGCTGTGCAATAAAGATTCACACACTCAACCCACTTATTGGATTCAAGCTTCGTAAAAGACCTAAACTTTTCCTGGTACTGCTCCGGTGTGAGCCCATATCTAAGGCATAAAGTCTCCTTCATATTGGGGTAGGTCAGAGCACCCGGCTCCTCCAAAGGTGTCAGGGTGTTCCTCCCATCGGCCTCAAAGTGTCTCCACAGGCCCGCTCCCCAATTCTTCTCAGAGACCTCATTCATACGCAGTGCTGCCTCATAAGATGCTAACTTTGCATAAATATCCTCCTCCTTCTGGAAATTCTGTACTAGGTCCTTGGGAGAATAAACCGGTTCACTGACAAAATATCGATGTAAAAAATATAGATGTAAAAATTATAGATGAAAAAATATGGAATGCAAAAATATCGACTCCCTATACTTAAACAGGTAAGTACAAAAATATCAAGAAAAAAAATATCGATGTTAGAAATATAGTTGTACAAAATATCGATTTATATATATGGCGACATTTGCACTAAATAAATCTGCATTGCACTGAAAAACTGGAGTCCGTTTCCTTCTTGCGAGTTCCAGATTGAGGATCTCTCCACAGTTGGGAAAATCGTGTATATATATATATATACACACATTTTTAAAAAAAATATTAAATATAATAAATAATAAAAAATAAAAAAAAATAAAAAAGTAGATTTAATATACATTTTAACAAATATAACAAATAAACTTAATTAAAAATGTTAAACACATACATAATAATAAATATATATATTATATATATTTACTTTAAAACAATGATTAAACTATTAATTTATCATTTTAAAATTATATAAAAATGTGTATATATATATATATTCCAAGTCATCAGTTCGCAAAAAGACCCGAGCCACTTCCTGACAGCGGGCTGAGGCGGGGTTGCGAGCCCCCAGTATTCCAACAAATGTTCGTTCGTAATAAAGAAATAACAAACACGCCAGAGCCCTTCGTTCTGCTGCACTCGTGATTTTATTGGCAAGTTACCCTACGCGTTTCGGAGCAGCGCTCCTTGCTCACGGGTAGTTAGGTATGCCCCCAATGACTTCCTTAAAACATAGTCATGTGACCTTGACAAAATCATAAACATAGAGAAAATACTCCCGAAATTGATTACATTTCAAATGGCAAGTTATATATTAATAATACTTCAGCTATCATCACACTAAATTGTATTATATTTACATACAAGAAATATATTGTATATTGTTTCTATTGTTCGTTAAGCACCTCATATTATTGAAACAATCAATTACAACTTTATGTAATCGGCGGTAACATACATGAACAATTCAGCCCCAGTGGGCTTCCATTGTAAAAGCAGTATCATTGATACATCATGTTGTGCATATTCACGAGCACTAATTATTGTTTTGTGCTAATAAGATACAATCAATTAATATGTTTATTACTTGTACCACATTTAAAGTGTATTAAATACACATTTAAAGTTTACATATTATTTAAAATGACAATGCAGTGAAAATTGTGTGCATAAGCAATTCAGCCCTAGTGGGCTGTTTAACAAAAGCATAAGAAAAGAAATGCAACGTTCCTCAATTATTTATAGTGCATATGGGCATATGTTAAAAGGACTATTAAATACCCTTCATGGTAATAAGCGCAAAACACAATTATGCACATAAAGTTAAACAAAGTTCAAACAACCAGCCAAAGTCCTGCCCCTGTGGGCATACATAGAATTACAATGGCTACAACAGTAGGTATAACACACCCGAAATATGTAATAAATCGATCCTTGAAACCTGCATATCTAAAGCTTTTAGTAGAAAGATATTTTAGCTTCTTTTTGCTTTCCACTTGCCAGAAGTTCATTACTTCGGGACCTATATTAAAACAAATCAAAAAACATGGTCACAGATTGTACTAGTGTATTATAAACATACCCTATATACAATATTTAAAAAACAGTGAAAATAGTGATAATACATATTTAAAAACAGGCTATTATTAATACTCCTGTGCTGCCTATTACATTTTATTAGGCCTTAAAAAGCTGATTCTTTCAACCCAAGTGTACTGAGAGCGCCTCATCATTGTTGTGTCCAACTGGGTACATGGTGCCATATTTTATAATCATTTTGGACTCTCGTCTCCTTAGTTCCTGCACCCTGTCACCTCCCTTTCCCGTATAGGGATCCTCTCTAACACACAGAATGACAGCAGGTCGCTATTCTGGTTGTGTGCAACTTTAAAATGTCTTGCAATTGGATATTGTTTATCATTATGTTTAATCGCCCTCAGGTGCTCCAATACCCGCTTTTTGGCTTTATGGATGGTACTACCAATATAATATTTATCACATGGGCACCTGAGGGCGTAAACAACATGATCCGAATTGCAAGACAAATGTTTCTTAATTATGAAAGGGGCCAGATCTTTAGATAACTTAACCTCTTTACAATTTGTGCTGTGCTTGCATGCCTTGCAGCTACGGCACGTGAAAAATCCTTGTATCGTACTGCGAGTCACCTCATTATTAATCAGGATACTGCAGATATTATCTCTCAAGGATCTAGCCTTACGAAATGTAATCTGAGGATAATCACAGATATGTTTTTTAAGATCAGCATCCGTTCTAAGTGCATTCCAGTATTTCTTTAATGCATCTCGGACCTCATTAGACTGGTTATGAAAGGTAGTAATAAATCTCACATTAGTTTCAGTGGATGAATTATTATCTTCAGGCATGAGCAGACTGTCTCTATCTCTTTCAGTGGCTATCTTACAAGCTTGATTAATATTTTTAACCGTGTAGCCTCTAGTCAGGAAGCGTTTGGTCATCTCCTTTTTCTCAGCTTCAAATCCTTCATTGGTACTACAGTTACGTTTGGCCCTAATAAGTTCTCCCAAAGGGATACTGTTTATCAGACTGTGAGGATGACAGCTTTCGGCATGTAACAGACTGTTCCCAGCTGTCTTCTTTCTGTATAAGATAGTCTCCAATCGATCGTCTTTCGCCATAATTTTCAAATCAAGGAATTCAATTTCTTCCTGATGAATATGGCATGTAAAGGAAAGATTGAACGTATTGTTATTTAATTCCTCAACAAATCTGATAGCATCTTCTGAACTGCCATCCCAGATACAGAAGATATCGTCTATGTACCTAGCCCATATCTTCACATGTGTTTTAAACGTGTCGAGGTTAACTGACAATTGCTCCTCCCACCAGCCCAGGTAGAGACACGCAAAACTGGGGGCGAAGCAAGTACCCATTGAAGTCCCAAGTATTTGTCTAAAAACCTGGCTGTTAAATGTAACAGTCTGTTACATGCCGAAAGCTGTCATCCTCACAGTCTGAGCTAGATCCTTGAGAGATAATATCTGCAGTACCCTGATTAATAATGAGGTGACTCGCAGTACGATACAAGGATTTTTCACGTGCCGTAGCTGCAAGGCATGCAAGCACAGCACAAATTGTAAAGAGGTTAAGTTATCTAAAGATCTGGCCCCTTTCATAATTAAGAAACATTTGTCTTGCAATTCGGATCATGTTGTTTACGCCCTCAGGTGCCCATGTGATAAATATTATATTGGTAGTACCATCCATAAAGCCAAAAAGCGGGTATTGGAGCACCTGAGGGCGATTAAACATAATGATAAACAATATCCAATTGCAAGACATTTTAAAGTTGCACACAACCAGAATAGCGACCTGCTGTCATTCTGTGTGTTAGAGAGGATCCCTATACGGGAAAGGGGAGGTGACAGGGTGCAGGAACTAAGGAGACGAGAGTCCAAAATGATTATAAAATATGGCACCATGTACCCAGTTGGACACAACAATGATGAGGCGCTCTCAGTACACTTGGGTTGAAAGAATCAGCTTTTTAAGGCCTAATAAAATGTAATAGGCAGCACAGGAGTATTAATAATAGCCTGTTTTTAAATATGTATTATCACTATTTTCACTGTTTTTTAAATATTGTATATAGGGTATGTTTATAATACACTAGTACAATCTGTGACCATGTTTTTTGATTTGTTTTAATATAGGTCCCGAAGTAATGAACTTCTGGCAAGTGGAAAGCAAAAAGAAGCTAAAATATCTTTCTACTAAAAGCTTTAGATATGCAGGTTTCAAGGATCGATTTATTACATATTTCGGGTGTGTTATACCTACTGTTGTAGCCATTGTAATTCTATGTATGCCCACAGGGGCAGGACTTTGGCTGGTTGTTTGAACTTTGTTTAACTTTATGTGCATAATTGTGTTTTGCGCTTATTACCATGAAGGGTATTTAATAGTCCTTTTAACATATGCCCATATGCACTATAAATAATTGAGGAACGTTGCATTTCTTTTCTTATGCTTTTGTTAAACAGCCCACTAGGGCTGAATTGCTTATGCACACAATTTTCACTGCATTGTCATTTTAAATAATATGTAAACTTTAAATGTGTATTTAATACACTTTAAATGTGGTACAAGTAATAAACATATTAATTGATTGTATCTTATTAGCACAAAACAATAATTAGTGCTCGTGAATATGCACAACATGATGTATCAATGATACTGCTTTTACAATGGAAGCCCACTGGGGCTGAATTGTTCATGTATGTTACCGCCGATTACATAAAGTTGTAATTGATTGTTTCAATAATATGAGGTGCTTAACGAACAATAGAAACAATATACAATATATTTCTTGTATGTAAATATAATACAATTTAGTGTGATGATAGCTGAAGTATTATTAATATATAACTTGCCATTTGAAATGTAATCAATTTCGGGAGTATTTTCTCTATGTTTATGATTTTGTCAAGGTCACATGACTATGTTTTAAGGAAGTCATTGGGGGCATACCTAACTACCCGTGAGCAAGGAGCGCTGCTCCGAAACGCGTAGGGTAACTTGCCAATAAAATTACGAGTGCAGCAGAACGAAGGGCTCTGGCGTGTTTGTTATTTCTTTATTACGAACGAACATTTGTTGGAATATATATATATATATATATTTTTTTTTGTGAACATACACAAAGTAATCACGCTCTCTCAGGAGATCAATTCAGGCTTAGATTTTATTCCAGTTATGCGTTTCGGGAAACACAGTCCCCTTGCTCACACAGTGTTTTCAAAAAAACGTATGCTCGGTAAGCTTCGCCGGGACTCGCTCCATCTACCACGGGCCGAGTGGGGCGGAAGAAGCACCGTGCCCGACTTATATATATATATATATACCAATACCATAAAATCTATTCAAAAAACATTCCATTATAAATTAAAACATTAAACTATTTAAAAAAATTTAAACTTAAATTTACCACTACAGTCAGTGCAACAGTAGGAAAAGTGTTGGATAGCGGAGGGGTAAAAATTACTATTCCCACTCCAGTGAGTGCAACAAAAGGGAAAGTGTTGGATAGCGGACAGGTAAAAATTGCTATTCCCACGCTAGTGAGTGCAACAGTAGGGAAAGTGTTGGATAGCGGAGGGGTAAAACTTACTATTCCCACTCCAGTGAGTGCAACAGTAGGGAAAGTGTTGGCTAGCAGAGGAATACAATTTACTATTCCCACTCCAGTCAGTGCAACAGTAGGGAAAGTGTTAGATAGCGGAGGGGTAAAAATGACTATTCACACTCCAGTGAGTGCAACAATAGGGAAAGTGTTGGATAGCGGAGGGGAAAACTTACTATTCCCACTCCAGTGACTGCAACAGTCGGGAAAGTGTTGGATAACGGAGGAATAAAAATTACTATTCCCACTTCAGTCAGTGAAACAGTAGGGAAAGTGTTAGATAGCAGAGGGGTAAAAATTACTATTGCCACTCTAGTGAGTGCAACAAAAGGGAAAGTGTTAGATAGCGGAGGGGAATAATTTACTATTCCCACTCCAGCGAGTGCAACAGTAGGGAAAGTGTTGGATAGCGTAGGGGTAAAAATTACTATTACCACTCCAATGAGTGCAACAGTAGGGAAAGTGTTGGATAGCGGAGGGGTAAAAATTACTATTCCCACTCCAGTGAGTGCAACAGTAGAGAAAGTGTTGGATAGCGTAGGGGTAAAAATTACTATTACCACTCCAATGAGTGCAACAGTAGGGAAAGTGTTGGATAGCGGAGGGGTAAAAATTACTATTCCCACTCCAGTGAGTGCAACAGTAGAGAAATTGTTGGATTGCGGAAAGATAAAACTTACTATTCCCACTCCAATAATTGTAACAGTAGGGAAAGTGTTGGATAGCGGAGGGGTAAAAATTGCTATTCCCACTCTAATGAGTGCAACAGTTGGAAAAGTTTTGGATAGCAGAAGGGTAAAAATTACTATCCCAACTCCAGGGAGTGCAACAGTAGGGAAAGTGTTGGATAGTGATCCGGTAAAATTTACTATTCCCACTCCAATCAGTGAAACAGTAGGAAAAGTGTTGGATAGCGGAGGGGTAAAACTTACTATTACCACTCCAGTGAGTGCAACAGTAGGGAAAGTGTTGGCTAGCACAGGAGTACAATTTACTATTCCCACTCCAGTCAGTGCAACAGTAGGGAAAGTGTTAGATAGCGGAGGGGTAAAAATTACTATTGCCACTCTAGTGAGTGCAACAATAGGGAAAGTGTTAGATAGCGGAGGGGAATAATTTACTATTCCCACTCCAGCGAGTGCAACAGTAGGGAAAGTGTTGGATAGCGTAGGGGAAAAAATTACTACTCCCACTCCAGTGAGTGCAACAATAGGGAAAGTGTTGGATAGCGGAGGGGTAAAAATTACTATTCCCACTCCAGTGAGTGCAACAAAAGGGAAAGTGTTGGATAGCGGACATGTAAAAATTGCTATTCCCACGCTAGTGAGTGCAACAGTAGGGAAAGTGTTGGATAGCGGAGGGGTAAAACTTACTATTCCCACTCCAGTGAGTGCAACAGTAGGGAAAGTGTTGGCTAGCAGAGGAATACAATTTACTATTCCCACTCCAGTCAGTGCAACAGTAGGGAAAGTGTTAGATAGCGGAGGGGTAAAAATGACTATTCACACTCCAGTGAGTGCAACAATAGGGAAAGTGTTGGATAGCGGAGGGGAAAACTTACTATTCCCACTCCAGTGACTGCAACAGTCGGGAAAGTGTTGGATAACGGAGGAATAAAAATTACTATTCCCACTTCAGTCAGTGAAACAGTAGGGAAAGTGTTAGATAGCAGAGGGGTAAAAATTACTATTGCCACTCTAGTGAGTGCAACAATAGGGAAAGTGTTAGATAGCGGAGGGGAATAATTTACTATTCCCACTCCAGCGAGTGCAACAGTAGGGAAAGTGTTGGATAGCGTAGGGGTAAAAATTACTATTACCACTCCAATGAGTGCAACAGTAGGGAAAGTGTTGGATAGCGGAGGGGTAAAAATTACTATTCCCACTCCAGTGAGTGCAACAGTAGAGAAAGTGTTGGATAGCGTAGGGGTAAAAATTACTATTACCACTCCAATGAGTGCAACAGTAGGGAAAGTGTTGGATAGCGGAGGGGTAAAAATTACTATTCCCACTCCAGTGAGTGCAACAGTAGAGAAATTGTTGGATTGCGGAAAGATAAAACTTACTATTCCCACTCCAATAATTGTAACAGTAGGGAAAGTGTTGGATAGCGGAGGGGTAAAAATTGCTATTCCCACTCTAATGAGTGCAACAGTTGGAAAAGTTTTGGATAGCAGAAGGGTAAAAATTACTATCCCAACTCCAGGGAGTGCAACAGTAGGGAAAGTGTTGGATAGTGATCCGGTAAAATTTACTATTCCCACTCCAATCAGTGAAACAGTAGGAAAAGTGTTGGATAGCGGAGGGGTAAAACTTACTATTCCCACTCCAGTGAGTGCAACAGTAGGGAAAGTGTTGGCTAGCACAGGAGTACAATTTACTATTCCCACTCCAGTCAGTGCAACAGTAGTGAAAGTGTTAGATAGCGGAGGGGTAAAAATTACTATTGCCACTCTAGTGAGTGCAACAATAGGGAAAGTGTTAGATAGCGGAGGGGAATAATTTACTATTCCCACTCCAGCGAGTGCAACAGTAGGGAAAGTGTTGGAAAGCGTAGGGGAAAAAATTACTACTCCCACTCCAGTGAGTGCAACAATAGGGAAAGTGTTGGATAGCGGAGGGGTAAAAATTACTATTCCCACTCCAGTGAGTGCAACAAAAGGGAAAGTGTTGGATAGCGGACATGTAAAAATTGCTATTCCCACGCTAGTGAGTGCAACAGTAGGGAAAGTGTTGGATAGCGGAGGGGTAAAACTTACTATTCCCACTCCAGTGAGTGCAACAGTAGGGAAAGTGTTGGCTAGCAGAGGAATACAATTTACTATTCCCACTCCAGTCAGTGCAACAGTAGGGAAAGTGTTAGATAGCGGAGGGGTAAAAATGACTATTCACACTCCAGTGAGTGCAACAATAGGGAAAGTGTTGGATAGCGGAGGGGGAAAACTTACTATTCCCACTCCAGTGACTGCAACAGTCGGGAAAGTGTTGGATAACGGAGGAATAAAAATTACTATTCCCACTTCAGTCAGTGAAACAGTAGGGAAAGTGTTAGATAGCAGAGGGTAAAAATTACTATTGCCACTCTAGTGAGTGCAACAATAGGGAAAGTGTTAGATAGCGGAGGGGAATAATTTACTATTCCCACTCCAGCGAGTGCAACAGTAGGGAAAGTGTTGGATAGCGTAGGGGTAAAAATTACTATTACCACTCCAATGAGTGCAACAGTAGGGAAAGTGTTGGATAGCGGAGGGGTAAAAATTACTATTCCCACTCCAGTGAGTGCAACAGTAGAGAAAGTGTTGGATAGCGTAGGGGTAAAAATTACTATTACCACTCCAATGGGTGCAACAGTAGGGAAAGTGTTGGATAGCGGAGGGGTAAAAATTACTATTCCCACTCCAGTGAGTGCAACAGTAGAGAAATTGTTGGATTGCGGAAAGATAAAACTTACTATTCCCACTCCAATAATTGTAACAGTAGGGAAAGTGTTGGATAGCGGAGGGGTAAAAATTGCTATTCCCACTCTAATGAGTGCAACAGTTGGAAAAGTTTTGGATAGCAGAAGGGTAAAAATTACTATCCCAACTCCAGGGAGTGCAACAGTAGGGAAAGTGTTGGATAGTGATCCGGTAAAATTTACTATTCCCACTCCAATCAGTGCAACAGTAGGAAAAGTGTTGGATTGCGGAGGGTGCTGCGGTCCTGCATAATGACATTACAATTCGACCGCCACTGTGGCGGTCGCATTGTGCATGTTTACCATTGCGGCGGGTGCTGCTGGCTGCAGCACCCGCCGCAATGGTAAAAATGCATGTTGTGCATTTCCTTTCACTACGTGGCAGGCACCACATGGTGCCTGCCACCTGGTGCAGGGAACTATAGGGGGGCACCATAGGTGCCCCCCAAGTGCACAAACAATCAGCCCCTGGTCAAGGGGGGCCTGCAACGGGCCCCTATGTCAATCTCCGCAAACCTTTCCATGGTGGGGGAACCGCCATGGAAAGGCTGGCGGGATGCAGCATCCTAATGTGGTGGACGGTGCCTGCTAGCCACCGCCACCATTCTAGGGATACAGGTGGGTTCGACAGGCAATCGTAACGATTGCCTCTGTCGGACCCGTGGCAGACAGGCTTTCCGCCCACCAGCAAACTGCCCGCCATCCTTATCTGGAGGGCGGGGAATGGCCTTACGATGGCGGTGAACCCGCCATCGTAATCAGGCCCTTTGTGTCCATGAGACTTCAGAACAGGAGGCCAACACACACAGGCCCTTGAAGATCTTCTTCAAGCAGGTTCACAGCAAAGATCCAGTGTTTGTCCTCTCCTTGGCAGAAACAGCAACTGCAGGCCAACCCCACACAGCAAAGGGGCAGTACTCCTCCTCACAGTTCTTAAGCTCTTCTCTTTGGCAAAGGTTCCTCTTGAGTCCAGAAATGATGTAAAGTTCTGGGGTTTTAGGTCTAATACGTATACCCCAAAATGTCTCTGTTCTCTTTGTGCAAGGGTCTCTGAGCCGAGTCCAAACCAGTTCTGTCCTCACTGGTGCAGTATGACCACAGGGGGGTGGAGACAGCAGTGTGCAAGGGAGACATGTCCTACTCAGGGGCAAGGAAAACTCCTCCCACTAGTCTAAATTCAGCCAAGGTCTATTCAGCTCAGCTCTGAGTCATCCAGGAAGGGCCAGGCACACATCAACCCCCCCAGTGGCTGTCTACAGTGAATGCATATCCCCAGCCCCTGTCACTCCAAAACCAGACAGTCAATACACAAACAGGCAGAGGCACATGGAATGGTTAAACAAGAAAATGCCTACTTTCTATAAGTGGCATTTTCAAACACACAATTTAAAAACCATCTTCACTAAAAGATGTGTTATTAAATTCTTTTTTAAGTTTAGAATGCTTTATTGAAATGAAATACAAAGTAAAATGACAGTGTACATTATGACAATAAAGGTCAAATGGTATCATAGCTAAAAAATTTGAAATAACAAGTTAGGACTATAATAAGAAGTATATAATGAAAAACGAGAAGAACTTTCTAAGCTAATAATTAGACAAAAGCAATTTTAAGATTTTAACAGGAAGGGGGAAGGAAAAGGGGAGGAGAGAGGAGTGGGAAAAAGAGAGGAAGCGAAAGAGAAGGGGAAATAAAAAATCAGCAGCAGAATATTCATGGAAAAATCACATTAAAGAAGAAATTGAACATAATGATATTAAACATAATGTTATTAAGACGGTTCCTAACAATATTAATAAAAAGTAAGTCAGACGGGTAACCTGGAAAGAAATGTAGTGAGTGGTAACCAAAGTACATCTTTTTTAATCAGTAGGGATGTAGAGGTGGCAAATGCACGATCCAATCTGTGGTGATGGCATAACAGGTTCCACCAGGCTTGATATGAGATTTTAGAAGTGTCTTTCCAATTGGCGGTGATAATATGGAAAGTAATAGCTAAAAACAAGTCAACAAACTTACCTACGTTTCTCTGAGCGTTCCAAATAGGAGAGGAGCCACCCAGAAAAACGTGTACAATTTCAAAAGGAACATTGGTGGATAAAATCTCATTTAACTTGTTCCAAATGAGTGACCAAAAACTCTTAACCATAGGAGAGAGAAAGAACATATGAAGAAAATCACTAGTAGTATGGGGACAGAACCAGCATTTTGTATCATCCAATAATTTGAACTTATGGAGGTCTGTAGGGGTGAGGAAAAGCCTATTGTAAAAGTAGTACAGAGTCTGCGTGGTGCTTGCTGAGTGTGAGGAGGTATGGATTTCTGCCCAAATAGAGCTCCAAGTGGAAAACGAAAATTCTTTTGCAAGATCCTTTTCCCATAAAAGTTCAATACTGGATTTGGTTCTAGTAACAGAGAGGTGAGACAATATCTTATATATATGAGAGGCTTTGAGTTGAGTGGAGAAGTCTAGGGGAAGAGAGAGTGATTGAATATGTGTGGTGGAGGAAGAATCTTGGGAATGGAGGTGAATAATGGATGATTGGAGGTTAGAATAATGAAAAGAGTGTAAAGGGGATATGTCGTATTTATGTTGAACCTCTGTGAAGTCCATGAAGGATCCATTATTCATCAAGTGTTCAAATGTAATAATACCTTTATCGATCCATTCTTTCCAGAACAGGGCTCTATTATTAATCTTTAAGTGTTTATTATACCAAATAGGAGTGAGTATGAAATTGTCCAAATGAGAGGGGTGTGCTCTAAGCAGGGAATTCACAACTGCAGTAGAATGTGTGAAAATGGGAGATAATAAACCTCTGGGGGGTTGAGATAATCGGGTAGCTACAGAAAAGGAGAATGGTGCATATTGGGATTGTTCCAACGAATTCCAAGCCGTGAGAGGTATATGTGTAGAATCAGAGAAAAGCGTCCAGACTTGTTTAAGGGTGAATGCAGAGTGATAGCGTCTAATAGTAAGAAAATTAACCCCTCCTAAATCTTTGGGCTGCTGAAGTCGGAAAAGTGAGATCCTAGTTTTACGATTGTTCCAAAGAAACTTGGTCAGGGAACGGTTAATAATATTAAAAAAAGAGAGTGGGAGAGTGACTGGGAGCATTGAAAGGTAAAAATTAATGATCGGAAGCAACATCATTTTGATCGTAGCAAGTCTGCCCCACTAAGACAAAAATAGTGGAGACCAACTGTCAGTGAGTGCATAGAGTTTTTTAAGTATATCTGCCAGGTTGATTTTAATGGTTTCTTTAATGCTGTTAGTGTAGAGGATACCTAAACATTTAATATTTTTGGGATTCCATTTGAAACCTGTATCTTGAAACATATGGGAAAAGCAATGTTTGTTCAATGGCATTAACCTCAGATTTGTCAAGATTGAGTTTATAACCAGAAACTAGAGAATACTCTTCTAAAAGAGAGAAAAACGTTGGCAAGGAGGTAGTGGGGTTGGAAAGATATAATAAAATGTCGTCCGCATAAGCAGTAAACTTAATTTCTACATGTTGAAATTGGAAACCTGTATAGAGTGGGGAGCGACGCAATTTTTCAAAAAATGGTTCTAGGGCTAAAATAAATAAAAGAGGGGATAAGGGGCAGCCTTGTCTGGTTCCTCTGTGGAGTGAAAAGTATTTGGATTGGCGGCCGTTTACTCAGATGGAAGTGGAAGGTGCAGAGTATAACAACTGGATGTATCTAAGAATGGTAGGGCTAAATCCATGACATTTCAATGCACCAAAAATGAAATCCCAATTTATCCTATCAAAAGCTTTTTCAGTATCCAACGCGATGGCAGCAATCGGTAAAGTCGCCTTGGAGGCCAAATGGATAATATTGAGGAGAGTCCTTGAGTTATCCGTAATGGACCGTCCTTTAACAAATCCTGATTGGTATATATTGATTAGATCTGGAATAACCAGATTGATACGAAGTGCTCATAATTTGGCAAAGATCTTGCAATCAGTATTAATGAGGGAGATGGGTCGGTAATTTTTACATAAGGAGGGATCTTTATCCTTTTTAGGGATTAAACACAGCATAGCTTGAGTAAAAGAACCTTGTGAAGAACCAGAAGCTAAAAAATGATTGATGAGGGACAGCAACTGAGGGACCAGGAATTGTTTGAAATGAAGAAAAAAATGTACTGTGAATCCGTCCAGACCGGGTGTTTTATCTTTAGGGAGTTGGATAATGGCATGTGTGATTTCTTGTTCTGATATAGGGCCATCAAGGGATGTGAGATCCGTGTGGCTGTCAGAGGATTTAGGAATGGATTGAAAGAAGGAGTCAATTTGATCAGCAGAGGGGGTTGATTCAGGGGTGTAAAGAGAGGAATAAATCAGTGAAACACTCAAGAATTTTAGTGTCTGTGATATGTCTAATTCCATTACTATCAGTGATAGCAGCAATCTTGGATTTTTGTTTTTTAATTTTAAGATAATTGGCTAGAGATTTGCCAGCTTTGTTGCGGCCACCATACATTTTTGCGTTAAATTTAAGCAGATAATTGCAGGCAGTATCCCAGGATAGTTTATTACAGTGCATTTTAGCTTTAATGAGAGTGGACAATGTAGTGGAACAATTCGTAGTGAAATATTCGTGTTCTAGGGTCTTGATCTGTTTTAGAAGTAAAGTTGTGGCCTTAAGTGCACTCTTTTTTTTCCGGGAGACAAAATCTATTATAATCCCTCTAGCAGTGGCTTTAAAGGCGTCCCAGATAAAGTGGAAATGTGAAACATAGGATAAATTATTATCAAAAAATTCCTGCATGAACTGTGTGAATTGTTCAACAAAAAGAGTGTCCAACAGAAGAGCATTATTGAAACGCCATCTACGTGTGGTAGGTGTGTGTGTGTGGGGTATTCCATATCCAATATAACAGGGGCGTGATCAGAGATGAGGATAGAGCCAATCTCAATATTCGTCATACATTGAAGAGATGAGTGGGTAAGGAAAATGTAATCGATTCGGGAATGAGATTTGTGAACGGGGGAGTAGAAAGACAATTCCAGAACATCAGGATGGGCAATTCTCCATGCATCCAACAACCCTCTAGTAGTAATGGCTTTGTGAAACGTCTTTTGCATTTTGTTAGGGATAAATTTAGATTGGGATTTACGATCTAAAAATGGATCCATCAATTGATTACAATCACCACCCAAAATCAAATCATCAGAGGCGTGAGAAGAAAGAAGAATGGAGAAATCATTCCAGAATGTTAAGTCAACACCATTGGGACCATACACATTACAAAAAGAGAGTTGAGTGTTATTAACTTTAGCATTCAATAAAAGCCATCTACCATTAGTGTCTTTGACCTCATTTTGCAAACAAACCGTTAATGATTTATGGAACAGAATTACTACACCACTCTTGTTGTTAACAGATGGGGAACAAAAGACTTCACCAACCCATAGTTACGTAAAGAAAATAAATCCTGTTCTTTAAGGTGCGCTTCTTGCAACAACACTACATGACATTTCAATCGAGCAAGATGAGACAGGACGCGCTGTTTTTTAATTGGATTGCGGATACCTTTGACATTCCAAGAGATAACACGTAAACCATTCATTGAAAAAGCTGATTCCAAGTTAAGCGCAAAAAAGTAGAAAAGTTAAAAGGAAGAGAGTATAAGGAAAACAAAAGACAGAATAATAGTAAACAGTGCAAGCCCTGAATGAAAACAAATGTAAAAAAGAGAAAAAGAGAAATGGACCAAAAAATAATGGAAAATGAGAGCTGAGAAGGAAGTAAGAGAAAAAAAGAGCTAGACTGAAGGAACCAGATAAGTATACCAGAGAAGGAGTAATGAACCGCCGCAGAAATAGAAGAAACGTAATGCCAGAAAAAAACTGCAAGAAAATAAAGACTAAAGGAAAAAGGAGTAAGGGAAGGATGAAAGGGAAAGAGAAAGAAAGTAAAGGGAGAACACAGTCTCCTCAGAGGGATAACCAGAGAGAAGATGACAAGAAGCCAGAGGACTTCAGCCATAGTGACCACAAAAAAGAAGGACATTGAAGTAGGCGAGGGGGGCGAGGGGAACAGAGGCAACCCCAAGAGGGACATCGAGGAGGGTAACTATAAGAACCACAAAAATCTACAGTAAACTGTAATCGTGAACGTAAACGTACATATAAAAGGGAACTTACCAAACAGTGAAGGGGATAACACAACGAATGGAGCATACAAAACAAAACAGATGAACAGCGTGGATACGAACAGTATCACCCAACAAGACACGAAGGGGAAGCCTGTGGAATAAAAGAGAGAACGTATAAGAAAACATTCAAGTTTTGCTCAATTCCATAGCTTCTCCCCTGCGAGTATGAATACATTTTCTAAGATCAGCTGGATCTTCAAAAGAATAAGTTCTGTCCTTGTATGTAACTTTAAAGAAACGGGGATGAATGAGTCCATAGCGGGCATTCATGGAGTGCAAAGTCGGTCTGAGGTCAAGAAACTCCTTACGACGGTTGGCAGTGGGTTTGGAAACATCTTGGCTGAAAAAGATTTTTTGACCCATCCAGAGCATTTGTTTGTGTTGTCGAGCTGCATTAAGAGTCGCCATGAGATCAGAGTATAATAGAAAATAAGCAATGATTCCTCGTGGTTTACTAGAGGAGGAGGAATTCTGGGGGCCGATCCTGTGAGCCCTTTGAATGTTGAGATCAATGGATTTCGGCAAACCAACTATCTGTGGAATATGAGTCTTCAAGAAGGAGATCATATCCAAACCTTCGGAGCCTTCCGGAATACCATAGACGCGTAGGTTGTTACGCCTATTTCGGTTTTCTAAATCCTCTGTGGTTTTTTTCAGTTGCTCCACCTCACGGGAAAGAGAATTTACTTTAGCAACAACATCTTGCGTATCGTTTATCTTTTGCTCAACATCCGAGAGACGTGAGTCTAGGCCAGACCATTTTTCTTCAATCCTTTGAAGTGTTGCAGTGGTCTCCATCAGAAAAGGTCGAATATTGCGTAGTTCATCCATAATGTCCTCCAAAGTCAGCGGGAGAGGTGATTTCGTTGGAGAGGACGGGTCTTTCTTGACACGTTTGTTAGCATTACTGGAAGATCCTTGCGACTAGTAATGTTGGAACCAGATGCTCCTTGGGACTTGGAATCCATAGTTGAGGGTTGAATGGCTACAAAAACTAGAGAAAGAAATAGTTCCCACAAGGTGCGTAAGTTCGTAGCTGTAATACACAGTGACCAAAAATTGCGCAGATATTTCAAGTGAGGGCGTGGCAAAAATGACCAGCAAAAATAGTTGGAGATGGCATATGGTGAATAGGAAGGAGGAATATCCAAATGAGCCAGGAGGTGGAGATTACCAAAGTGTGCACACCATCATGAAAGGCTAGCCAACATTACCATATGCAGCGTGATATAGTCAATAAATACAGAAAGGAGGGTGATGCCAACAGTCAAAAAATAAGGTGCCTTAATAGGTTGTTGTTTAACAGACCCAAAACGATTTGCAGTCTGCCATTGGTACCAGAACGAAATTCGTGTGGAAAAAACACACAAAATGGCGGCCGCGCATTGTGGGAGCACTGAGGCGAAACAGTAATGAAAGAAAAAAGTGACAAGCAGATCGATGTCGGGTCTGAAAACTTGCCTCAGCACTCCTGGGAACTTCCGATGCACGGAAACATTGTTTGCGAGCGGAACCGCCGGCAAAAGAGGAGCCCTTCAGGGGGCGGCCATCTTGCGTCGCCGCCTCGCGCGCCTCTAGTGTTATTAAATTCTGAGACCCTAAACTTTATTTCTCCATCTTGTCCCAATGAGAAGCTATACTTGTAATATGTTACAAAGCATTTCCCATTCTATCCTATGGGGCAAGTTAGCCTTTCAGTAGTGAAAAACGAAATTGGCAGTATTGCACTATCAGGACATGTCACACACACCAGTACCTGTCCTACCTTTCACATACACTGCACCCTGACCATGGGGGTACCTTGGGCCTACCATATAGGTGCCGTACATGTAAGAAAAGGGAAGGTTAGGGCCTGGCAAGTGGGTGCACTTGCCAAGTCGACATGGCAGTTAACAACCTGCGCCCAGACACTGCAGTGGCAGGTCTGAGATACCTTTTCAGGGCTACTCATGTGGGTGGCACAATCAGTGCTGCAGGCCCACTAGTAGCATTCGATTTATAGGCCCTGGCACACCCAGTGCACTTTACTAGGGACTTACTAGTAAAGTAAAATATACCAATCAGGGAGAACCAATTGTAACAACAATTTACACAGGGAGCACTTGCACTTTGACACTGATCAGCAGTGGCAAAGTGCCCTAAACGTCTAAGCCAGCAAAAACTACATTTAGCACAGCATCAAAAATACAGGAGGTAGAGGCAAAAAGTCAGGGGAAACCACGCCAAGGATTGCAAGTCTAACAGAGGGCCATTCGACTACAACATTTGGTTAATTCTTTTGTAGACTTTATGGCATCTATCGATCTAAATACCTAATGTAAAAAAATAAATGTAAAATGTAAATCCGTATTTGTAAAGCGCGAACTACTCACCCTTACGGGTCTCAAGGCGCTGGGGGCCGTCGTGGAAATTAAGTGAGTTATTGCCCATAGTCACATGGTGCTGAGCTGAGCTGCCGCCAGAGCCGGGGATCGAACCCTGTGAGCCCTGTGCTCCGAAGTCAGCTGCCCTGGACGCTGCACCACACCTCTCCACTAATGGCTAAGTCGCATACAATGATTATAATCCCAAGAACAAAGAAACAGAGAACTCACAATGGGGAGGGCAAAGAAATCATAAAGGTTGACACCTTCTCCTATTTTGGGGTCCCCTTTGACCATAAGGGCACATGGACCCCGCAAAGAAAGGCAAAGAGAAATACTATGTCAAGAGCTACAGTAGCAGTTCTTGACTTTGCTAAAAGGCTGGGCGCCAAACCAGTCCAATCCATGTTAAAAGTTTACAATGCTAAATGTATTGCTATTGTCTGCTATGGATCAGATATTAGGGGATACAAGGGGGTAGGAGACCTCCTAATAGTTGAGAATAGGTTTCTGAGAAACCTGCTTCCTGTCCCTCAAGCTGTTTCATCCTACATTGTTCATCAGGAATTAGGGGTAGGATACGTATCTGATTTGGTTGCAGTGGCTCCTCTATTGCGCAATCCGGATGAAGAACTAACTCAGAAAATAGTTAAAGATTGCCTGTGTTTGGAGAGGGTAAATAGTATCCCTTGGCTCTGCTACATTAGGACGTTAGCAGAGAAACTGGGGCGTCCAGATATGTTTGAATCCCCAAACGAGTTAGTTAAAAAATACCTGTTATGGGCCAAAAAACTATGGGGCATATTCTCAAGAACGTGTGATAACTACCGCAAAATTAGTTCAACGCAACTCTTCACATCGCAGTCCTTCGCGGGAAAACAACTCCGTGTCAACGTGGTATTCACAACACGGCGGCCCCATGCGATAGCCTCACGATAACGCGTCAAAAAAACGTGTTAAAACCAACGCGACGCAGAAAAAACGCGAAACACGAACGTGAAAATAGTAGCGATGATGCCAATCGCGATACAAAATTCAGCGATAACCAGTCATAGGCCTGCAATCCCCACACGTCATGCGGGAAAATGCAGCAAAAAGCAGATTAAAAATACGGTGAGATGACAATGTACGAGCACAACGACACATCCCTGACGTAGAACAGATGACCATTGTCCCGCATCAAATAGGCATCTCCTCACAGTCACAATGTACATTGCCATGCAGTCTGCATGTAAACTGCGCCAATGCAGAAACATGCATGGAACACACATTGAAACCGCATCTCCCCTTCACATTGCAGAGGGACAAGCAACCCCTCCTGCACACAGACGTGTCATGACCATGAGCAATCCACCATGAAAGCGTGGACGAATGTAGGGGCAGTGACTCCCGCTTACGTACATGTTGCCCATGTTGTGGGACTCGAGCCACAGGGGGCATCCCTGCATCATGGTGGTACATATCTGACTCCAAAAGGAGCCCTGTTGTCACCTGTAGGACACAAATGGCAGCCAAAATGGAATGAATTTGGACACAAGTGAAACGCCGAAGAGTGGGATTCCCTACTAACTGTGACACACAGAACTGGCAGTCCGAATACGTGACACCCTAAACAGCCCGTTTGCACAGAGGTGACACACCCACCATCCCTGAACAAATCATAAAATTGACAGCAATACATGTCGCACTCACACTTTTCTGAGTGATGTGCCTGTACAGATGAGTGACATACACTCAGGGAATGTGTATTTTGAAAGCATTTAGTAGCACATGCTGTGCCTGTGGCCATATTGTACTGTCCCATGATTGCCAAGGACTGTCACAATGTGACGTGCTCATGTGAAGAAATTGCCAATGATGGTGTTCCCACGGGCAATTCCTGCTGCGGCCGCAGTGGGGTGTGGGCCACCTGACTCATCCTCATCGTCCGGTGCATCTGGCACTTGTATCTATGGAGCCTTGCTGCGTACACATATGTTGTGCAACACACAACATGCAACGATCATCTTGCACATGATGCCTGGGATGTGCAGGAGCCTTCCACCTGTGACGTCCAGGCACCTGAAACGTGACTTCAACACGCCAAATGTGTGTTCCACGATGCCCCTGGTGCGTTTGTGGGCCGCATTGTACAGCCTCTGGGCCTGTGTGTCCGGGGCTCGGAGGGGTGTCATCATCCAAGCGCAGAGTGCATATCCTTGGTCACCTGTGACTGTGCAGAGCCAATAGTTGGCTCTGCATGATGTGTTGGCAGGCTCAGTGGTTCATTGGTGTGTGATATGTGTGACTTCGTGATTCCTGCATGACATGTACTGCATGTTGCAAGTGAGCGGTATCAATGTGTATTACGTAGCATCACTTGCACCCCTACGGCACACTATTGTCATGCCTGTCTGCGCATGTCCACAAGCCTGACAACGGCACAGTGATGTTGTGCGCTGAAGGTGGACGGACACGTGTGTGTAGGCCTATGGTAAGGACAGGGCGGACACAGATGTAGAGGTCATGCCTGGCTGAACTCGCCATGCGGTTGAGGGTAGACCTTTGGCTTATGCTGCGGAAATAGCGACACACACAACAGTTGGCATGTCATCCCTGACCCCGAGCGGGCTTGCGCACCCTCATTTACCCCTCGGCCGAGTCGTACTCCGGGGGCATGCTACACAGCAACATTGTGTAATGCGTGATGGGTGGCGCCGACACTACACCTGAGACACACGCATTTGTTACCGCCTTGGCAAGGCCTACACTTAACCACGCCCAGAGCCACGTGTTGAATGACCACACCCCTACGCCGTACTGCCGTACGCCGGTCCACTCCCTCACGCCCACAGGGGGTCCGACACAGATACTTGTCCCAGGTCCATCCCACTGCCTGAGTTGACAAGGTTGCGCACGCTGTACACAGCACAATGTAATGTGGTATGGCCCGGGGCCCACATGCATACAGAATGACCACACGGACACACTGAGATAATTAGTGGAACTGGCTACGGGCACGTGCGCCCGGCCCCTTTTATTGCCAGGGTCACACGTCCAGTGACGCCTGTGCTGGATGGGTGTTGGGTAGTGTAAGCCACCCCTCAGGGGTTGGTTGGTGCTGGCAACAACTACAACAGTGATCAGACAATCAGGAGTTCAAAGTACAAACAGCAAGGGTCCATGACTTGAGCTGCACAGAGTCGGTGGCCCCGGATGTTCAGCGGCCGGCACAGGCACACCGCCACGGGACGGTGCCTGGGGCTGAACTGAGGTAGGGCCACGGGATCTGAGCGGGTCCTCGTTGATGTCCAAGGAGAATGTCGTGGAGTGTTACGGGGGACAGTGGAAGGTGTCCATCCAGGGCATGACGCAGAGGGCAGAAGCAAGCAGAGACAGGTAATATGGAGGAGTTGAATGCTACAGTCTCCTCTTTCCCACAATGTCAGTACCAGCTACATGATGATGAAGACAACCCCCAGGCCATAGACTCAGATGCCACCAATGTTCAACCAGAGAGTGTCCATGACTCCCGTGGCACAGAGTCATTGGCACCAGAGCCGGAAGGGGATGCAGTCAGCGATGAGGCCTGTACAATGATATAAACTCTGCAATTAACAAATCAAGACTCAGTTCCAATTCTGTGTCCTACTCAACCGCAGTGTGTGCCGGAGGCAGCGGTCAGCGCGGGGCACCCGCTGTGCAGCCAGCTCCTCCTGGATCTCTAACACACGGCGTTGAAATGGCATGTGGAGCAGATTCCTGGTTGACGGAGGTGGAGGCACCAGAGCTGAGCAGGTGTTTAGCCAGCGACTATGCCATGTCCTGCCTGGTACGGACTGGCATGGATTTGTGTGGGGCCTGCAGGACCGCAGTGTAGTCCGAAGGCGTAGTCATCAGGGGCCCACAGACACGTGTGGTTTGGGTGCTATGCACAGAATTGGTGTCACCACATCAAAGGGAGTATAGTGATATAAACGCTGCCATAAAGTGTGTACTCTGCCATAGCATAATCAAGACTCAGTTCCAAATGTGTGACCTACTTGAGCGTAGTGTAGGCCCGAGGCAGCGGTGGAGTACGTCAACAAAAAAGGAATAAAGCGGGCCTGTGTCGCGGATGCCGTCATGGTCTGAGGAGGCTGTGAAGGTCGCGGGCCTCGGGTTTGGAGCTTGCGCCGGCACGTGGTGGGCCCTCTTTGACACACGCCGGTGTCGGCAGGTGAGCAGTGAGGCCTGGCTGCGCAGGGGCGGGCATGACGGGTTGGGGGACCAGAGGCCCGGGGTGCAGCAGGCGCACAGGATCGCAGGCCACACCGCTCACGGCGACGGCGTCGGCCTCGTGGCGGGGTGGGAGGCGCTGCCCTGGCAGACGCGTTGGGCATTCCGGAAGAGAACCACGGCCAGTGCTACGTGCTTTTTATTCACACCCCTACGCTGGCCTGGCGTCCTCAGGGCCAGCCCACTCCGCACACGCTTATTTATTTATTTGTAGAGCGCAAACATTCATCCAAAGGATATCACGGCGTTAAAGGAGAGCGGGGCACAAGTGAGGAGTTCTTCAAGAGGGTAACTGGTAACGGATCAAACTTTGGGGAACAAATAAGTTTTCAATTGTTTCCAAAATGCCGT
The DNA here is from genome assembly GCA_963921515.1 of Calotriton arnoldi. Classification (NCBI taxonomy): domain Eukaryota; kingdom Metazoa; phylum Chordata; class Amphibia; order Caudata; family Salamandridae; genus Calotriton; species Calotriton arnoldi. The sequence continues at coordinate 3,638,653 of CAWUFW010000721.1, forward strand.
GTGACTATCAGTGAGCCGGAGATCGAGCGGAAGTTCATTCCATAGTATCGCCGCAAGGTGGGAGAAGGAGCGGCCCCCTACTCTGGACTTCTTGATCCGTTTAACCTGTGCCTGTGCCGGGAATCGTGATCTCAGGTTCCTCGCGGGTGCATAGAATTTGACTCTATCTTGGAGGATTTTTGGGCCCAGATGGTGTAAGACCTTGTAGGTATGGCTCAGCAATTTGAAATTGGCTCTTTGTCTCATTGGGAGCCAGTGTAGCGACCTCAAACATTCCGATGCTGAGCTGTACTTGCTCTTGTTGCATACCAATTTGGCTGCCACATTCTGAACCAACTGTAGTCGTGAGAATAAATAGTCTGCCATGCCAACAAATAAAGCATTCCCATAGTCCAGCCTGCTTATAAGCAAGGCCTGGACAATGGTTCTCCTACATTCTATGGGGATCCACTGAAAGAGTCTCCTTAACAGTTTTAGTGTTGCAAAACTTTTCCCACATAGAGCGCGTATATGATCTTGCATGGAAAGGGCACTATCAACAAGAATGCCCACATTTTTTGCAGCTTGTTTGGGTGCGGGGGCATTACCCATTGATGCCGGCCACCAGGTTGCGTTCCACACTAGGTGTGCTCCTCCAAACAGAAAGATCTCCGATTTGTCTGCGTTTAATTTCAGACAATGATCGGACATCCAAACTGCCATTTCTGAAAGACAGCTCATAAGTCTAATCCTGGTGTCTTCGTGTCCATCAAGGGCAATCATCAATTGAGTATCGTCTGCATAAGAGCAGATGCTGATGCCCCATTTTTCGCTGATTTTGGCTAGTGAAGACACATATACATTAAAAAAGGTAGGGCTCAGGGAGGCTCCCTGTGGTACTCCGAACTTCATTGTTTTTGGGTTTGAGGAGAAAGTACCCAGTTGTACTGTCTGAGTTCGGTTACTCAAGAAGGAGCAGAGCCACTGAAGGGCTTTGGATTGTATGCCCTTACCATGCAGGAATTTTAGCAGGAAATTATGCGAGACGGTATCAAAAGCCGCCGACAGGTCCAACAGGATCAAAGCGGCGGCTCTTCCTTGGTCCACAACAGACCTGATGTTATCTAGCACTGCCAGAAGGGTGGTTTCGGTGCTATTATTGGCTCTAAAGCCGGTTTGAGTGACATCCAGTAGCTCATTCGTCTCGAGGTAGTCTGTTAATTGTTTGTTTACGAGCTTCTCCATTACTTTGGATAGATATGGGAGCTGGGATATAGGACGGTAATTTGCTGGGTTTTGAACATCAGTTCCAGCTTTTTTTAAAAGAGGAATTACCGTGGCTTTTTTCCATACGTCGGGGAATGTTGCAGAATCAAGTGACTGATTAAATATTTGTGTAACATAAAAACAGATAGTGGGTGCAATCCGGGAGAAAATAAAATGAGGGCAAGGGTCTAATTGGGACCCGGATTTGACTTTGGCCATTGCTTTTGCTACCTCCTCTTCAGTAAAATTTCTGAAGTTTGTGAGATGGGCCTGGGCATCAGAATCTGGATCTAAGATTTCCCAGTTTGTGTCATCTGGAGGATGCTGATCTCCAAAAGAGGAAAAGATAGTCGAGATTTTGTCGATGAAGAATTCACTGATGGCTTCACATTTCTCAGCAGAGGGTACCAGCACTTGAGACAGGTTGGGTGGACTGCAGAGCTCTTTGACTATTTTATAGAGTTCTTTCGATGAACTACTATTGTCATTTACCCGTTTTGCAAAGTATGACTTTTTTGCATTTTTGATGGCATTATTGTAGGATCTCATTTCTAACATATAACTGTCTATCTGTATCTGCTCTGGATAGTCTCCACTTGTGTTCCAGTGTTTTGCACTTTCTTTTCAAGATTTTGAGATCAATCGAATACCATTTTTCAGATTTTTTCCTACTTTGAGATTTGTTCTCAAGTTTAGGGGCACATAGATCAAGAGTGTTGGAAATTTCTACTAGAATATTATCTAAACTTGTATGCACATGTGATGACATCAGGATATGTTGATCTTTTGAGGAAAATTGACGCTCGAATGTGTCGGGAGCAACGAGCCTCCAGGGTCTTTTTTCCCCAGTTGAATTTATTTGAGAACGGGTTGATTTCATCGGTAGACTAAGGATGAAGGAGATCAGGAAATGGTCAGTGCAGCAGAGAGGTTTTACTTCTATTCTCTTGATAGGTTCTATATTAGAGAACACAAGGTCTAAAGTGTGCCCAGCAATGTGCGTAGGTTCCTTAATATGCTGTTTTATTTGCAAAATCTGCATGTCCCTTGCTAGATGTTTGGTCGCATTGTCATTAACATCTTCATAGTGCACATTAAAATCTCCTATTAATATATAGTTCTTATGTATGAGGCATGAAGGAAACAGCTGAGTAAGAAGCTATGCACTAAAATCTGGTTTATAGCCAGGAGGGTTGTAAAGAATGGCACCCCCAAGTAAGGTCTGGGTGCTATTTAACATTTGAAATGCCAGAATTTCGTGCTTTCCCAGCTGAACAATTGGTTCGGGGAGGCAGGAGAAGCAATCCTTAAAAAGTATGGCAATGCCACCTCCTTTCCTGCCTATTCTGTCTTGCTTCAATAGTTTGTAGCCCGTTGGCACGTCAATGGCTATGTCTGGAGTATTTTTACTGTCTAACCAAGTTTCTGCTACAAAAGCTAAGTCTGGCTGTCTTTCTACTAATAAGTCCCAGATTTCTAGGGAGTGCTTCGGTACTGATCTGGCGTTGAGATACATACAGTTCAGGTGGTGGCCAGTCTGAGCGGTTGCGTTCTGTGGCCGGTAGATGGGTGAATTGCTGCTCCATTTGCAACACCGACATGAGAAACGGCCCATCGTATTCCCTGGGGAAGCTTCTATACATTGCCTTTTAGTGTTAGATCGATGGTCTACCAGGTCTAAAAGTTCCTTCCTAGAATAACTCAGCCTAGTATCTTGCATTGGGTGTGTGGGAGCATGGGTTCTGGCCCCTGGTCCCGACCGTGCGCAGACGGGCTTGCCTTTGGTGCGCCTTTGGCGCGCCAGCGGCGCGGCCGCGCTGTGGCCCCGTTTTTATGATAGTCCACGTGAAACATACCACTAGACCGCTGACCCCAGAGACTGCTGCTTCCGGTGACTTCCGGTCCCAGCAGATCGAGAATCACGGTACTACCCTCCCAAAAAGTGCGGCGTGCAGGTGAGCGCAATTAAAAATACAGGTCAAATTCAATTTCAGCAACAATTAATAAAATTTTTAAAAGTGCAGGCTTTAAAACAAATGCAGGCTAATAACGAGGTTTAAAAATGCAGGAGCGACTGAAGTAACGAGATACACGCTTAAAGTGAGCTGACTCACTAGTTAGGCAATCCTTTGTGCTCGTTAGGCTGCGGCCTCCGTTTTTATGGTAGCCCGCGTGAAACATACCACTAGACCGCTGACCCCAGAGACTGCTGCTTCCGGTGACTTCCGGTCCCAGCAGATCGAGAATCACGGTACTACCCTCCCAAAAAGTGCGGCGTGCAGGTGAGCGCAATAAAAAATACAGGTCAAATTCAATTTCAGCAACAATTAGTACAATTTTTAAAAGTGCAGGCTTTAAAACAAATGCAGGTTAATAACTAGGTTTAAAAATGCAGGAGCGACTGAAGTAACGAGATACACGCTTAAAGTGAGCTGACTCACTAGTTAGGCTTACAGGGGGGATGTCACATGCTACATTTTCGCGATCTTCCCCACTGGCTGGGGTGACATGGATGCGTCCACTGTCCACTACACACCAAACACCAGCAGTGCATGTAGCCATGGATATGTCTGTGGTCTGCATACTGCAGTCTGTCCAGCACTTCCACGCCACACTTGGCATTGTGTACATTCTCATTCATGGGTCACTTGCCTCCTTCGTACATGCCTGGTTCCCACCTCTCCCCACATTCCGCTATTGTGTGGCTGAGGTGCCATGCCGTTGATGGCTCATGTACATGGCTAACCAAGGTTGCCACAGTAAGTTGTGCTGTTGTGTCTGGTGGGTGGGCATGTTGTTTGGCATGTTGTATGTGATTTTGTGACGTGTGCAGTGCCAGAGTTGTGACTTGCATGATTGTGGAGTTGAGGTGTGTGGTGTGTTCAGTTGGTACTTGCCAACGAGCAGTGCATTCCCATAGGTGCCATCCTGGAAACGCTGGTGGACGATGGACTGTCGGAAGATGAGGGGATCATGCACACTGCCTGGGTAGTTGGCTACGACATTGGTGATGAGTCCCCTGTGGTCCACTGTTGCCTGCACGTTGATGGAATACGTGTGCTTTCTGTTGCGGTAATTGTGTGCAGTGTCGGCAGGGGGCACAAGTAGGACATGTGTGCTGTCGATTGCCCCCAACACGTGCGGGAATCCAGCTATGGCATATAGTCCTTGCTTGGTCTCCAGCTGTTCCTGTGCATTGTGGGGGACGTATAGGTACTGGGGTACCTGGCTGATGATGGCATCCAGGACAGGTGTGAGGAACTTGGATGGGGCTGGCTGTGAGACTCCTCCGACTCTGGCGGTTGTTGGTTGGGAGGTACCAGAGGGCAACAGGTGCAGCACAGCCAGCAGCTTTGTCTGCGGAGGGATGTTGGTTGTCCGCTGTGTTGGTACCGTCAGCCTGTGGGCAATGATGTTCAGGATGCGGAGAATGGTTGTCCTTTTGAGCCTGTAGTGGGCATTGACATTGTCTGGTGTTAGGTCTGTGAGGCTGGTGCATTTCCTGAAGGTCCGCTGTCTTTGTCTGCGCTGCCTCTGTGGTGGTCCGAGGCAGGGGGATGAGGGGGACGGTCCAGGGGGGGGTGGCAATCCTGGGGGTGGTGGCGGTGGGTGTTGTTGCCCTTTTGGGGCTCCGGGATGCATGGTGTGTGGTTCCATGGCATCTGTTGTTCTTCATGTGTGGCTCTGGGCTGGTCTCCCTTTGATGGTGCAGGTTGTCGTCCGACTTTGCACCAGGTCAGAGCAGGTGTTAGTTTCCTGCTGCTAACGCGCCTTATCGCCTGTTTTGTGGTCTTATCGCAGATGTGGCTGGTCGTTGAGAATGTTGAGGTGTGGTGTTGTCGCGGCTTTTTGCTCGGGAAAGCCTACTCTGCATCTCATTAGCGATAGTTGCCGGGGTCATCTGTGGCGATGTTTTTTACGGATGCTTTCGCACGTAAACTGGTGGTATCGGCTGTTAGCACCAGCTTGTGAATGGGGCGATAATTTTATCGCGACTTTGGCTGCGATAAAGTGCCGGTAACTCGGCGATAGCTCCTTGAGAATATGCCCCTATATTTGTCCAATATGAATGAGGAAAGAAAAGCAAGGCAGATTTTTAAACCAACTGTACGAGCCCATATTCTACCAAAAACATCTTCGCAACTATAGCCCTACCTAACCGTAATTACAATTCCCTACCATTGTTTCCTTCTAACAAGGTATCGATTAAATATTTTACATCTTTTTCTTGCAGAACCTCAAGGGTGGCACAAGGTTGATGAATTGGGCCCTTGTACCTGTGATCATTTTTCTATCCAAGATACACTGCATTTTATGATGTTTTGTGACCATTATGGCTCTCTTCGCCAACGTTTTATATTGCCATTACTAAAAGATAAATGTTTTTTGCTAGTAAGGCCAGAACTAGTTTATCTTCACATGTCAATAAGTCCCTTGGACTGTTTTAGTATAGCGTATTATTTAGTCGCAGCCGTCAGAAAGAAGAAAAGACTGGCTGTTTAATATGTTGGAAAATAATGTTTAATTGTGTCTTTTTTATTGTTATTGTTTTGCTGTGGTACGTTTAGCAATGAGATTTTAAGAATTATTTTTTTGTGGAAGGATTTTATGTCCACTCTCGATTTTATTGTATGTACTTTTATGGTTTTAATTAAGCGATTAAAGTATTTTGACTGACTGACATATTATAATGCTAAAAAATGAAAAATGGATCATAAACTGTGTTAACAACCAAATTTACATTTGTGAAGAGGGCCTCGTGACTATAAAACTCAAATACAGGGCTAGACTGGTCCTTCAGAACATAGAAAAGTCCTGCGCCAGGCTGAGAATCTGGGAGAACCCTTGAGGGAGTGATGCACAGATTTGTTTTGAAAGTGGCTGAAAATAAGTATTTTGTTCACCACAGTATTTGAAAATCTGGGCGGAAAAAAGCATGGCTTGCTTCTGTCTCCAATTGTTACTGCTCAGTAAGAGATGTATGTTATTGTTTGCTTGTTCAGCTTCTGGTTTGTACTTCTAAAGGCTCCCCTAGGCTGGACACCTGAGATATATATAGAACCTGTCCTTCAGTAAGAGATGTCGGAGATATACATAGAACCCCTCTTTCAGTAAGGGACGCCTGAGATATACATAGAACCCCTCTTTCAGTAAGGGACATCTGAGATATACATAGAACCTCTCCTTCAGTAAGAGATGTCTGAGGTATACATAGAACCCTTCTTTCAGTTAGGGACGTCTGAGATGTACATAGAACCTCTCTTTATGTAAGGGATGCCTGAGATGTACATAGAACCTCTCTTTTAGTAAGGGACATCTGAGATATACATAGAACTTCTCCTTCGGTAAGGGAAGTTTGAGACATACATAGAACCTCTCCTTCAGTAAGAGATATATGAGCCATACGTAGAACCTCTCCTTACGTAGGGGACGTATGAGACATACATAGACCCTCTCCTTCAGTAAGAGATGTCTGAGATATACATAGAACCCCTCTTTCAGTAAGGGACGCCTGAGATATACATAGAACCCCTCTTTCAGTAAAGGACATCTGAGATATACATAGAACCTCTCCTTCAGTAAGAGATGTCTGAGATATACATAGAACCCCTCTTTCAGTAAGGGACGTCTGAGATATACATAGAACCCCTCTTTCAGTAAAGGACATCTGAGATATGCATAGAACCTCTCCTTCAGTAAGAGATGTCGGAGATATACATAGAACCCTCTTTCAGTAAGGGACGCCTGAGATATACATAGAACCCCTCTTTCAGTAAGGGACATCTGAGATATACATAGAACCTCTCCTTCAGTAAGAGATGTCTGAGGTATACATAGAACCTCTCATTCGGTAAGAGATGTCTGAGGTATACATAGAACCCTTCTTTCAGTAAGGGACGTCTGAGATATACATAGAACCCCTCTTTCAGTAAGGGACATCTGAGATATATATAGAACCTCTCCTTCAGTAAGAGATGTCTGAGATATACATAGAACCCCTCTTTCAGTAAGGGACGCCTGAGATATACATAGAACCTCTCCTTTGGTAAGAGATGTCTGAGGTATACATAGAACCCCTCTTTCAGTAAGGGACGTCTGAGATATACATAGAACCCCTCTTTCAGTAAGGGACATCTGAGATATATATAGAACCTCTCCTTCGGTAAGAGATGTCTGAGGTATACATAGAACCCCTCTTTCAGTAAGGGACGTCTGAGATATACATAGAACCTCTCCTTCAGTAAGAGATGTCGGAGATATACATAGAACCCCTCTTTCAGTAAGGGACGTCTGAGATATACATAGAACCCCTCTTTCAGTAAGGGACATCTGAGATATACATAGAACCTCTCCTTCAGTAAGAGATGTCGGAGATATACATAGAACCCTCTTTCAGTAAGGGACGACTGAGATATACATAGAACCCCTCTTTCAGTAAGGGACATCTGAGATATACATAGAACCTCTCCTTCAGTAAGAGATGTCTGAGGTATACATAGAACCCCTCTTTCAGTTAGGGACGTCTGAGATGTACATAGAACCTCTCTTTATGTAAGGGACGTCTGAGATGTACATAGAACCCCTCTTTCAGTAAGGGACGTCTGAGATATACATAGAACCCCTTTTTCAGTAAAGGACTTCTGAGATATACATAGAACCTCTCCTTCAGTAAGAGATGTCTGAGGTATACATAGAACCCCTCTTTCAGTTAGGGACGTCTGAGATATACATAGAACCCCTCTTTCAGTAAGGGACATCTGAGATATACATAGAACCTCTCCTTCAGTAAGAGATGTCTGAGGTATACATAGAACCCCTCTTTCAGTTAGGGACATCTGAGATGTACATAGAACCCCTCTTTCAGTTAGGGACGTCTGAGATGTACATAGAACCTCTCTTTATGTAAGGGACGTCTGAGATGTAAATAGAACCTCTCTTTTAGTAAGGGACATCTGAGATATACATAGAACCTCTCCTCCAGTAAGAGATGTCTGAGATATACATAGAACCCCTCTTTCAGTAAGGGACGTCTGAGATATACATAGAACCCCTCTTTCAGTAAAGGACATCTGAGATATACATAGAACCTCTCCTTCAGTAAGAGATGTCGGAGATATACATAGAACCCCTCTTTCAGTAAGGGACGCCTGAGATATACATAGAACCCCTCTTTCAGTAAGGGACATCTGAGATATACATAGAACCTCTCCTTCAGTAAGAGATGTCTGAGGTATACATAGAACCTCTCATTCGGTAAGAGATGTCTGAGGTATACATAGAACCCTTCTTTCAGTAAGGGACGTCTGAGATATACATAGAACCCCTCTTTCAGTAAGGGACATCTGAGATATATATAGAACCTCTCCTTCAGTAAGAGATGTCTGAGATATACATAGAACCCCTCTTTCAGTAAGGGACGCCTGAGATATACATAGAACCTCTCCTTCGGTAAGAGATGTCTGAGGTATACATAGAACCCCTCTTTCAGTAAGGGACGTCTGAGATATACATAGAACCCCTCTTTCAGTAAGGGACATCTGAGATATATATAGAACCTCTCCTTCGGTAAGAGATGTCTGAGGTATACATAGAACCCCTCTTTCAGTAAGGGACGTCTGAGATATACATAGAACCTCTCCTTCAGTAAGAGATGTCGGAGATATACATAGAACCCCTCTTTCAGTAAGGGACGTCTGAGATATACATAGAACCCCTCTTTCAGTAAGGGACATCTGAGATGTACATAGAACCTCTCCTTCAGTAAGAGATGTCGGAGATATACATAGAACCCCTCTTTCAGTAAGGTACGACTGAGATATACATAGAACCCCTCTTTCAGTAAGGGACATCTGGGATATACATAGAACCTCTCCTTCAGTAAGAGATGTCTGAGGTATACATAGAACCCTCTTTCAGTTAGGGACGTCTGAGATGTACATAGAACCTCTCTTTATGTAAGGGACGTCTGAGATGTACATAGAACCCCTCTTTCAGTAAGGGACGTCTGAGATATACATAGAACCCCTTTTTCAGTAAAGGACTTCTGAGATATACATAGAACCTCTCCTTCAGTAAGAGATGTCTGAGGTATACATAGAACCCCTCTTTCAGTTAGGGACGTCTGAGATATACATAGAACCCCTCTTTCAGTAAGGGACATCTGAGATATACATAGAACCTCTCCTTCAGTAAGAGATGTCTGAGGTATACATAGAACCCCTCTTTCAGTTAGGGACGTCTGAGATGTACATAGAACCCCTCTTTCAGTTAGGGACGTCTGAGATGTAGGTAGAACCTCTCTTTATGTAAGGGACGTCTGAGATGTACATAGAACCTCTCTTTTAGTAAGGGACATCTGAGATATACATAGAACTTCTCCTTCGGTAAGGGAAGTTTGAGACATACATAGAACCTCTCCTTCAGTAAGAGACATATGAGCCATACGTAGAACCTCTCTTTCAGTAAGGGACGTATGAGACATACATAAAACCTATCTTTCAGTAAGGAACGTCTCAGACATACATAGATCCTCTTCTTCAGTAAGGGACGTATGAGACATACATAGAACCTCTCCTTCAGTAAGGGACGTCTGAGACATACATAGACCCTCTCCTTCAGTAAGAAACGTCTTAGACATACATAGAGCCTCTTCTTCATTAAGAGACGTATGAGACATAGGTAGAACCTCTCCTTCAGTTAGAGACATATGAGACATACATAGAGCCTCTCCTTCATTAAGGGACGTCTGAGACATACATAGAACCTCTCCTTCGTTAAGAGATGTATGAGATATACATAGAACCTCTCCTTCAGTAAGAGACGTATAAGACATACATAGAACCTCTCCTTCCGTAAGAGACGTATGAGACATATGTAGAACTTCTCCTTATGTAAGGGACGCCTGAGATATACATAGAACCTCTATTTTAGTAAGGGACATCTGAGACATACTTAGAAACTCTCCTTCAGTAGGGGACTTATGAGACATACATAGAACCTCTTCTTCAGTAAGGGACGTCTGACACATACATAGACCCTCTCCTTCAGTAGAGGGACGTCTGAAACATGCATAGAACCTCTCCTTCGGTAACGGACATCTGAGACATACATAGAAACTCTCCTTCAGTAAGGGACGTCTGAGACATACATAGAGCCTCTTCTTCAGTAAGGGACGTTTGAGACATACATAGACCCTCTCCTTCAGTAATGGACGTCTGAGACATTCATAGAACATCTCCTTCAGTAAGAGACGTATGAGACATACATAGAGCCTCTTCTTCAGGCAGGGACGTCTGAGACATACATAGAGCCTCTCCTTCCGTAAGGGACATCTGAGACATACATAGAACCTCTCCTTCAGTAAGGGGACGTCTGAGATATACATAGAACGTCTCCTTCAGTAAGGGACATCAGAGATATACTTAGAACCTCTCCTTCACTAAGGGACGTCTGAAACATACATAGAACCTCTCCTTCGGTAAGGGATGTATGAGAGATACATAGAACCTCTCCTTCGGTAAGAGAGGTATGAGACATATATAGAACCTCTCCTTCAGTAGGGGACGTATGAGACATACATAGAACCTCTCCTTTTGTAAGGGATGTCTGAGACATACATTGAATCTCTCCTTCAGTAAGGGACGTCTCAGACACACATAGAGCCTCTTCTTCAGTAAGGGACGTCTGAGACATACATAGAACCTCTCCTTCAGTAGAGGGACGTCTGAAACATACATAGAACCTCTCCTTCGGTAACGGACATCTGAGATATGCATAGGACTTCTCCTTCAGTAAGGGACACCTGAGACATACATAGAACCTCTCCTTCGGTAAGAGATGTATGAGATATACATAGAACCTCTCCTCCACTAAGGGACGTCTGAGATATACAAAGAACCTCTCCTTCAGTAAGGGACGTATGAGACATACATAGAACCTCTCCTTTGGTAAGGGACATCTGAGATACACATAGAACTTCTCCTTCAGTAAGGGATGCCTGAGACATACATAGAACCTCTCCTTCAGTAAGGGACGTCTGAGATATACATAGAACTTCTCCTTCGGTAAGGGACGCCTGAGACATTCATAGAACCTCTCCTTCAGTAAGAGATGTATGAGACATACGTAGAACCTCTCTTTCAGTAAGGGACGTATGAGACATACATAGAACCTCTCCTTCAGTAAGGGACGTCTGAGATATACATAGAACTTCTCCTTCGGTAAGGGACGCCTGAGACATTCATAGAACCTCTCCTTCAGTAAGAGATGTATGAGACATACGTAGAACCTCTCTTTCAGTAAGGGACGTATGAGACATACATAGAACCTCTCCTTTGGTAAGGGACATCTGAGATACACATAGAACTTCTCCTTCAGTAAGGGACGCCTGAGACATACATAGAACCTCTCCTTCGGTAAGAGACGTATGAGATATACATAGAACCTCTCTTTAAGTAAAGGACGTCTAAGTTGTACATAGAACCTTTCTTTTAGTAAGGGACATCTGAGATATACATATAACTTCTCCTTCGGTAAGGGACGTTTGAGACATACATAGAACCTCTCCTTCAGTAAGAGACATATGAGACATACATAAAACCTCTCTTTCAGTAAGGAACATCTGAGACATACATAGAACCTCTTCTTCAGTAAGGGACGTATGAGATATACATAGAACCCCTCTATCAGTAAGGGACGTCTGAGATATACATAGAACCCTTCTTTCAGTAAGGGACATCTGAGACATACATAGAGCCTCTCCTTCAGTAAGGAACGTCTCAGACATACATAGAGCCTCTTCTTCAGTAAGGGACGTATGAGACATACATAGAACCTCTCCTTCAGTAAGGGACGTCTGAGACATACATAGACCCTCTCCTTCAGTAAGAAACGTCTTAGACATACATAGAGCCTCTTCTTCATTAAGAGACGTATGAGACATAGGTAGAACCTCTCCTTCAGTTAGAGACGTATGAGACATACATAGAGCCTCTCCTTCATTAAGGGACGTCTGAGACATACATAGAACCTCTCCTTCGGTAAGAGATGTATGAGATATATATTGAACCTCTCCTTCAGTAAGGGACGTCTGAGAGATACATAGAACCTCTCCTTCAGTAAGAGACGTATAAGACATACATAGAACCTCTCCTTCCATAAGAGATGTACGAGACATATGTAGAACTTCTCCTTATGTAAGGGACGCCTGAGATATACATAGAACCTCTCCTTCGGTAAGAGATGTATGAGATATATATTGAACCTCTCCTTCAGTAAGGGACATCTGAGACATACATAGAAACTCTCCTTCAGTAAGGGACGTCTGAGACATACATAGAGCCTCTTCTTCAGTAAGGGACGTCTGAGACATACATAGACCCTCTCCTTCAGTAAGGGACGTCTGAGACATTCATAGAACCTCTCCTTCAGTAGGGGGACGTCTGAGACATACATAGAACCTCTCCTTCCGTAAGGGACGTCTGAGACATACATAGAACCTCTCCTTCAGTAAGGGGACGTCTGAGATATACATAGAACGTCTCCTTCAGTAAGGGACATCTGAGATATACATAGAACGTCTCCTTCAGTAAGGGGCATCTGAGACATACATAGAACCTCTCCTTCAGTAGGGGACCAATGAGACATACATAGAACCTCTCCTTTTGTAAGGGATGTCTGAGACCTACATTGAACCTCTCCTTCAGTAAGGGACGTCTGAGACATACATAGAACCTCTCCTTCGGTAACGGACATCTGAGATATGCATAGAACTTCTCCTTCAGTAAGGGACACCTGAGACATACATAGAACCTCTCCTTCGGTAAGAGATGTATGAGATATACATAGAACCTCTCCTCCACTAAGGGACGTCTGAGATATACAAAGAACCTCTCCTTCAGTAAGGGACGTATGAGACATACATAGAACCTCTCCTTTGGTAAGGGACATCTGAGATACACATAGAACTTCTCCTTCAGTAAGGGATGCCTGAGACATACATAGAACCTCTCCTTCGGTAAGAGACGTATGAGATATACATAGAACCTCTCTTTAAGTAAAGGACGTCTGAGATATACATAGTACTTCTCCTTCGGTAAGGGACGTTTGAGACATACATAGAACCTCTCCTTCGGTAAGAGACGTCTAAGTTGTACATAGAACCTTTCTTTTAGTAAGGGACATCTGAGATATACATAGTACTTCTCCTTCTGTAAGGGACGTTTGAGACATACATAGAACCTCTCCTTCATTAAGAGACATATGAGACATACGTAGAACCTTTCAGTAAGGGACGTATAAGACATACATAAAACCTATCTTTCAGTAAGGAACATCTGAGACATACATAGAACCTCTTCTTCAGTAAGGGACGTATGAGACATACATAGAACCTCTCCTTCAGTAAGGGACGTCTGAGACATACATAGAACCTTACCTTCAGTAAGAAACGTCTGAGACATACAGAGAGCCTCTTCTTCAGTAAGGGACGTATGAGACATACATAGAACCTCTCCTTCAGTAAGGAACGTCTGAGACATACATAGAACCTCTCCTTCAGTAAGGGACGTCTGAGATATACATAGAACTTCTCCTTCGGTAAGGGACGCCTGAGACATTCATAGAACCTCTCCTTCAGTAAGAGATGTATGAGACATACGTAGAACCTCTCTTTCAGTAAGGGACGTATGAGACATACATAGAACCTCTCCTTCAGTAAGGGACGTCTAAGATATACATAGAACTTCACCTTCGGTAAGGGACGCCTGAGACATTCATAGAACCTCTCCTTCAGTAAGAGATGTATGAGACATACGTAGAACCTCTCTTTCAGTAAGGGACGTATGAGACATACATAGAATCTCTCCTTCAGTAAGGGACGTCTGAGAGATACATAGAATCTCTTCTTCAGTAAGGAACGTCTGAGACATACAGAGAGCCTCTTCTTCAGTAAGGGACGTATGAGACATACATAGAACCTCTCCTTCAGTAAGAGACATATGAGACATTCATAGAACCTCTCCTTCAGTAAGGGACGTCTGAGAGATACATAGAACCTCTCCTTCAGAAAGAGACTTATGAGACATTCATAGAACCTCTCCTTCAGTAAGAGACTTATGACACATACATTGAACCTCTCCTTCAATAAGAGACGTCTGAGATATACATAGACCCTCTCCTTCAGTAAGGGACGTATGAGACATACATAGACCCTCTCCTTCAGTAAGGGGCGTCTGAGACATTCATAGAACCTCTCCTTCAGTAAGGGACGTCTGAGACATACATAGACCCTCTCCTTCAGTAAGGGACGTCTGAGGTGACCATGGGGGAACTGGATGTCCCCCATCATTAGACCAACATTGAACCTTGCCCTGCACTTCACTCTTTAATGAAAAGAAAGCAACAATAAGTGGCTCGTAAAGCGCTGCCCTCACACAGGCCGAAAGTGTCAAAATCATTTTTCTTCAACCTGCATCGCACGCCATGGATTTTTAAGACAGGTAGAGATGAAGAATAATGTCATAAAGAATATTTGTGAGCCCAGAAAGGCCAACATTCTAATATATGTTCGACACATTTACTTGCCCAGCTGTCTGGTAGAAAATGAATTTTGGACATGAAAAGAACTACAGTGCTTTTCTTCCTTCTTTGCTAGTTTCTTTCTGTACTTATTTTCTTTATTTCTTTCCTTCCTTCGTTCATGCTTTCATTTCTTCTTAATATATCTCTTCCATTCCTTTGCCCTCCTTCTCCATACTTACCTCACTAACTTTGTTCTATCGCACTTTGTTTCTTCCATGCCTTCATTCTTTATTTAATTCTTTCTCACATTCATTATTTCTGTATTTTATTACTTCTTTCATTTCTTTCCTTCTTTCCTTTTTTTCCTTCTTTCTTTGTTCTTCAATTTCTTAAATTCTATTGGCCATACCATATCTTTTTCAGCTCTTTCTTTCGCCACTTCCTCACTCCCCCCTCCATCTAGCTTTCTTTTCCTTTCTCCTTTACTGCCCACTCTTTCCTCCAGCTCACATGGGTGTGAAAATGTCAGCATTACATTATCTGCTTTGGCTGACTCACCTCTCCAGGGGGAACATTGAAACACTGAAATCTCTTTTGACAAGCATACAGAGCCCACAAGCTGAACACTTCACTCGTGGCTTGATCTGTATTTCTGCCCAAAGCAACATACATCCTTCCCTGTGCCAAGTATGACTCAAAGAATTAACATACATTGGCAATGCCATTTTGTCTGGCTTATGACTGAATGTGCCCTTTGTGTCACTGATGGGTGTTGACACTCATTAACACATCATGCACGCACTTTTTCACTTATCTTTGCACTCATGCATCTGTTCATCAATCCACTGACTCATCCTTCCATTTCCCCAACACAACTGCAATAAAATAAACACAAACTCATATGCAAGATAAATTAAACGAATACAGTTTTAAAAAAAGTAAATATGCTGCCTCTAACCACAATGGGCATACGTTTGCAATAACAAAAATGCTCATAGCAGTGATTGGCTGTCTAACAAAGGTATTCTAAATAGTCTATCATTGTTTTAAAGTTCATGCATGGCTGATACATTTAGAACCAACATGTTAGCTATCTTGCAATAGTAAAACAATGATACACTACTGACAACAGTTGTACATAATAATTGCGTGATTTAAAGAAGTGGCCATGTAGAATGCGGTACTATGGAGATTAAATAAGCGTCAAGCAAGAAACCTGTGAGAGCTGGAAAGCTGTAGTATCCTTTTGAGAAACATAAGAAAAAGAAGAAGCAAAGAAATGAAAAGGGGAAAAATCTAAACTTAAGGAAATGCCATCACTCACAAGGCAAAAGAGCCAATGACTGATGCTGACTGACCCTTTACCCCATACAGTTTGCTATCACCGACGGAAGCAGAGTGCAAATGACAGCCAATGACCGATGGGAGAACAGAATGGACCCAAAGGCCCTCTATATATCTATATGGATAGATATCTATATATATGGACGTATGTATTATGTAATGATATTTGATAAATCGAACCCTGGAAGGGATTGTTGCTAAATATTATTACAGTGTAAATCTCCTCCCTGAGGGTTTGTCATAGGCGGCACCCGACCAACACCAAAATTCTTCCCTACAAAGGTAATTTGACATTTTGTATAACAAAACACCTATCAGTCGGCTGTAATACAAGGAAATGCTAATCCACCCTTAAATGGATTTCAATCTTGGCATATGGTTTTAATAATGAATATGTCAAGCCTAATGGGTTCATCATAACTTTTCAGAATAAACAGATCAGACCTATGGCAGCAGAAATATTTTCTCTTGTGAACCAATCAGCCTGCAGCTGTTATCAGTGGCTTATCACTGTTACAGAGTGAGGGCTACTGTACTGAGCAGAAGCTTCCCCGCAAGAAAACTATCAGGGGACAGTCATAAAATGACATAGTATAAACAATTACTATTGGCAAAGTCAAGTAAAATCTCTTCTAAGTGGCCTTAACAAAGATTCTGACAGTATCTTCTCTACCCACGGTTTGTCAGTAATCTGTGAGATGCTATGTAGCGATATGCCCATCTATAGACTTTAATATAGAGTAATAAAAATCTATCCTTAACAGCATATTGACTTTAACATATGTTTTTCACAATCAATATGAACGGCCTACAGCCTTAATCGTAACTTTTCACTTTAAACAATCAACACTATAACCTTTTTCTTTGGCTTGTCACCATAAGCAATCCTGACCCACTGTTCTGGGTCATAAACCGTCCCACAAGGCAAGCATTAGGTACACGGTAATAAAATTAGGAATATGTACAGAATACAGTTGTCAAAACAATACAAAATCCCAGCCTAATAAGGATTATCATACTGCAAATAGTGTATCCCAGTGGTTCGTTCAGGTGGGTCACCAGCACCAAAACCCTTGCTTACTACATTAATCTGTGAGATTTTATGTAACAAAATGCCTGCCTACAGGCTTTGGCACACTCTAATAACAATCCACCCTTAAGAGCTGTTTGCCTTTAACAAGTATCTTTCACAATAAGTAAGTAAGGCCGTCTTGCTTAATTATAACTTTTCTTTATAAACATATCACACCTAAGTAATCTCTCATAACTTTTTTTAGTGAACTGATAAAGTCTCAACCCTCTTACCAGTGAGTTAACACTATATACAACCCAGGGCTGCAGACGTGTGCAGAAGCTGACAGCCACCAGGCATACATTCATAAAATTACACATAGGTACAAAATTACAGTTGGTAAAAACAATAGACAGCCCGATCATTAAGGCCTAACAAGATTCATCAGAGTGAAGGTGTACGCCACGGTCTCTCTGAGTAGGTGACCAACAACATAACCCTCGCCTACGATGGAAATCTGCGAGATGACACGTTACCAAATACAAATGTCTACAGTCTGCAACGTAGTTTGACAACAGTTCACTGTTAGAGGCGCTCTGACATTACCATATGTTTTTCATAATAAATAAGTCAGACCTACTGCTTTTGTAATAACTTTTTATAAAAACAGGCCAGTCGTATGGCATCAACATGACATTTCCCTGCACACCAATCAAGCCTATCGCTGTCATCCCATGCTCGTCACCTTAACCAACTCTGGTCTTCTGTACTGAGCATAAGCTTTCCCAGAAGGACACCATCATGCATACAGTCATAAATTTACAAATGCATACATAATTAAAGTTGGCAAAGCAAAATAGCATCTCTCTAAACAGAGTTTAAGAAGGATTCTCACAGTGCGCATCTTCTCTTCTCGTGGTTTGTCAGAGGGAGTAAACAACATCAAAACCCTTGCCTAATAAGGTACCTTTGAGATTCCATTAACAAAAAACCTATCTGTGGACTTTAACCCGTTTACCGCGGCGGCAATTCCGCCGCGGTGCGGGCGTTCCACGGAGTGGGCGGGGCTGCGTCGGCCAACGGTCGTTCGCAGCACTGGGGAGGTAGTGCTCGCGACGGCCGTTGGCCGACGCGAGCACGGAAGGGGTTAATTCAGAGCAATAACAATTCACCCTTAAATGTCTATTGACTTTAACAAATGCTTTTCACAATGAATATGTCAATCCTACTGCCTTTATCATAAATTGTAACCACAACCAACTTAAGCTCATTTTATTGAGTGTTACCTCCCCACAAGGCAACCATCCAGCATACAGTCATAACATCACAATAATTACAAAGCAAAATACAATATTTCATGGGAAAGTTTGTTCGGGTGGATTACCAATTCCAAAACCTTTGTCCACTACAGTAATCTGTGAAATTCCATGTAACAAAGTATCTGCCTACAGGCTTTAGCGCAGTGTCTTAACAATCTATCCATAAATGCCCATTGTCTTTAAAGCATGCTTTTCACAATAAGTAGGTCAGGTCTACTGGCTTTGTCATAATGTTTCATAATAATCAGATCAAACCTATGAAATCCGGCCTGCTTTTCCCAATGAACTGATGAGGCCCTACCCTTTAACATTGGTTCACACTTCATCCAGGAATGGCTTATTTGAGTGCACATAAATGGGCAACTATCATGCATGCAGTTCCAAAATTGCAAATATGCAGAAATATTCAGCTTGTAAAACAATATACAACCCCTCGCAACTTGGCCTAGCAAGAATCATCACAGTGAACCCCCACCCCCGCCCAGGGTTTGTCAGAGTGGGTGGCCAATGTCAACACCCTAGCCTAGAACGGTAGTCTGTGAGATTCCATGTAACAAAATACCTATATGTAGGCTTTAATATCGACTAATACCTATCCACGTCTAAATGCCTAGTCACTTTAACATATACTTTTCACAATGAATGTCAGTCCTAGTGTCTTTATCAATACATTTCATAACAAGCAGATTGGGCTGATAACCAAGATCATTAGCTTTCCACCACAACCCTCACAGTCCTGCTGCAGGGAGTATAAACTTTGCCATAAGTCAAAAAGTGCAAACTTGCAGTCTTTTTCATGGAAGTACACAAATTTGGCCCAATCAAATCCTGTGCTCAGGGGACCCGACATGTGGGTGGAACCTAAGTCCCTCTACTAATAGGACTCAGAAAACTCTTTTTTGTTGATCACCTAAGGTCAGGTGACAGTTGCACTGCCAAGCCTCACCTAACAATCCATGAAGGTTAATGACTGCCCTCCTCCCCATCTGTGCTGCTGCCAGAGAGAACCAACACACATGATCTGGTTATCTAAGACATTTTAATAACATTACAATGTCATGTGTGTGACCCTGAAGTTTCGAACATGGGCTGCTGGATAAATAAATAAAATTATCACAGCTGCGTGGAGGGCTAGCACTATTTTGTGGAAACGCACAACTTCTGCCCAATCAAAACATGTACTCCTGGCTCCCAACATCTGGGCAGATCCAAAACCCCTCTTCTGGTGATTCTCTTAAAATTGTCTGGCGACAGATGCACTGTCAAGCCAGATAATAATAACAGACAAGCTAATGCCAGGGCAGCCTAATTAAGATGAAACAAGTAGGCCATGTTTCACCTAACACAGAGTATCTTGGCTTGAAACTCCTAACTGCCCTATGGTCAGCAGCCTGACACACAGTATCCATCCCTCCACAGCACCACCACCATCATTTTTAGGCAAGGTTAGGTGGAGCGGGAGAGAAGAGTTTACCTCATGGAAGTTTCATTACTTTAATATTGGTCTATTTTTTTCTGAACAAATGGTGCACATACGGAACCCAAGATCACTGAAACCAAGACTCCAACAGGCATGGCGCACTGTAACCCCCAAGTGTGCCCCTTGGAATTAGGGGGATAGGGGTCCTCTGCAGTCAGATGTCTGCCTTTTTTCGAATCCATGCCGGTGCCTTCTACACAGTGAATGATTAGCTCTTTCAAACAGTCGGTCCACCTTTCACTAATGCACTGATCCCAGGGCAGGCATGAGTTTGTGACAGACAACAGTGAATTGGCCAAAGCTCAGGGCATCAAGTGAAAGGAATGCTGGCTGCAGACCTGGGAAGTGTACCTTTTCTGTAATATGCCCGAGGTGATGTCCTGGGACGGTGCATTGTGATTGAAAAACAGTTAGTAGACTTTGCACAAAAAAATCCTTCATGGTGACAGAAACTCTCCCTAAAGCAGAGCCCTTTCTAAGCATCTTCGTGCTCTTTACTTATCAATGCCCCATAGAAACCAAGAGAAGTTTTAGACATCCCCGTCAGTTACTTCCAGGATCCACACTATAGATGTAAAAGCTTACGGTCTGAGTTGGGCCTTTAGTGTTAATGAAGGGTGTACAGTAAACATAGCACTTACTCTGCTAACTCTCTCTTCCACTCAGCTATTGGTAGTCTTGATCAGTTTTCTTGGAGAGGGAAAATGCTCCACTCGTAGCATTTGCATTCTTTAATTAAGTTTCATTTCCCAGACAGAAAAGTAAATTCATTTTAATCGGTCCAGAGCTGAAAAACAAGGTACTTGATCTCTTGATTGGACAAAGGTACAGAAAACCTGTTGTCTCCAATATATAGAGAGTGGTCATTGGGTTATCCCCTTTTTCATGACTGGATGGCTTAGTTGTCTATCACTTTCCTGCATCTGATGCAATGGCTTTCCTATCTAATCTTGCTTTTGTCCCACCCAGGAGCATTTCAGACTCACATTGTTCTGATTGGATGAGTTGTATGCTTTAATAGTTTAGGTCGGGGCTCTTTTTTTTAAGCATCAGCACCCCATGAGTGTGCTTGTATTTCCTCTCTCCCTTTGCGCTGCTTCTACAGTCACCCTTTCCTTTTCTCAGGAATCCCCCAAAATGCCAAAACTCTATGCAAATACAGGGAATGGCGTCAACTCACTTACATCAGATCCCAATGGAGAGTGTGGAGACCTGACCTGTGGCGGCTGGGCCACTCTGGCAGGTTGGGACTAGGTACAGCCAAAGGTCAGAAGAGCCTTTACAGGTCCTTATGGGCACAGTCATGTGGAAGTCACATTGTCTGGCAACATCATGGTGCAAAGGTTCCTGCTTTCGATAGACAGCACTTCGTCGTTGGCGACCTCCACGTTTCGCTTGTTTTTCCATCCTGGTTTCCTTCATCAGGGCTTGGTTTAGGCCAGTGGCTGCAGGCAAAGCCCACCAGCAGTGTTTTTTTGGGAACAGCACTTATTGTTCCTCAACAGATTTTGATCTCAGAGCAAGAGAGGAATAATAGAAAAGGGGGAAGAAGGAGGACCAGAAAGATGGAAAACGAGTGATAATGGCAGAATGCAATGATGAAAAAGAACCTACTGGAGTAGGATAAAGAGGCAGGGAGTGTCTGGTGGTGAATTAAAGAGTCATGAGGTGGAAGTAAGGTTACACTATCCTTGGTATTCGACACCCGGACCTTCGATAGTTTTTTGCAGAACTCTAGGATGGAACTGGCTGTGCTGATGTGGATGGGGAGGTCGTTCCAGGTTTTGGGGGCAAGGTAAGAAAAGGCACAGCCCTCAACTGTGATCTGCGGGACGTGGGTGAGGAGGAGGTTGGCCGAGCAGAGGTGTCTGGCTGGTGTGTGAAACTGAATGCAGCTGTTGAGTTATGCTGGGCCTTGGTTGTGTAGTGCTTTGTAGGTGTGCTTAAGGAGTTTGAAGCGGGCACATTTGTAGGCTGCGAGCCAGTTGAAGTCCTTGAGGTTTTTGATATATGTGTGCTGTGTGGAAGTTAGAGATTGAGATTTGCAGCTGCATTATGTATGACTTGAAGCCTCTTGTGAGTAGATAGGTGATGCTAACCCAGAGGGCGTGCTATAGACCAGTCTGCTGGTGATGAGAGTTTGCGTGACAGGTCCACGAGTTTCCAGCGGGAGCCATCTGAAGACATTCCTGAGTTGCTTGAGGGTGTGGAAGCAGGTGGATGCAACCGTGTTGACTTGGTTGCACATTGAGATTTGGCTGTCAGTCATGATGCCTAGGTTTCTGGCTGAGTTGGACAGGCTTGAAGTCGGGGTTAGCTCTGAGGGCCAATGACCAGAGAAAGGTGTCCTTTACATATAGGACCACTTCTGTTTTGCTACTGTTCAGTTTTAGGCAGTTGATTTTCATCCAATCCGTAACATCAGACATGAAGCTGATGAAGTTTGCTTGGGTGTTCAGGATGTAAACAAATAGGGACAGGATGAGCTAGGGTCGTTGGGATGGGAGATGATGCTGAGCCCGTGAGTGCAGATGATGTGGGTGAGACAGGTCATGTAGATGTTGAAAAGTGTGGAGCTCAGCGAGGAGCCTTGCAGGATGCTGCAGATCAAGGTGGAGCCAGAGGACAATTACGGATGTAGGCTGACTGGGTGCATCCTGAGAGGAAGGAGCTGATTCACTGAAGATCTGAGCTGCGGGTCTGGTCTTGTGGAGGCACTGGATGAGGATGCAGGTGGGAAATGGTGTTAAACTTGGTCGAGAAAGCAAAAGTCACACAATTGATGGACGGAATGCAGAACAAATCAAAACACTCACCCCCAGTCAAGAGATCTGGGTTAAATCCATCATTCTTTTGCTCACCATGCCACCCCAATTTAGACCTGGCCATATGCAAATCAGTCTTGACCCCGTGCCTCGTTGGAACAGTCCAGCCCGAACTGCCAAGCCAGGTCCTCCCTGGACCGGAAACAAACATCCTAGGACTGGTTTCGGGGTTTCACCCCTCATCAGCCAGGATAGCTTGAATCCAGTGGCACAGTGAGCCCGGGACCCACGGCTGGGCATACCCGGCACACTTAGGGTGAGAAAGCAAAAGACACACAATTGATGGATGGAATGCAGAACAAATCAAAACATTCACCCCCAGTCAAGAGATCTGGGTTAAATCCATCATTCTTTTGCTCACCATGCCACCCCAGTTTAGACCTGGCCATATGCAAATCAGTCTTGACCCTGTGCCTCTTGGGAACAGTCCAGCCCGAACTGCCAAGCCAGCTCCTCCCTGGACAGGAAACAAGCATCATAGGACCGGTTTCGGGGTTTCACCCCTCATCAGCCAGGGTAGATTGAATCCAGTGGCACAGTGAGCCTGGGACCCATGTCTGGGCATACCCGGCGCACTTAGGGCGAGAAAGCAAAAGACACACAATTGATGGACGGAATGCAGAACAAATCAAAACATTCACCCCTGGTCAAGAGATCTGGGTTAAATCCATCATTCTTTTGCTCACCATGCCACCCCAGTTTAGACCTGGCCATATGCAAATCAGTCTTGACTGATGCCCCATGTGCCTCATGGGAACAGTCCAGCCCGAACTGCCAAGCCAGGTCCTTCCTGGACCGGAAACAAGCACCCTAGGACCGGTTTCGGTGTTTCACCCCCATCAGCCAGGATAGCTTGAATCCAGTGGCACAGTGAGTTAAACTGGGTCGACAGGTCTAGGAGGGTGAGTACCACCATGCCCCCCTTGTCCACGATGAGGCGGTTGTTATCGTTGAAGCGGTGAGGGCGGTCTTGTTCCAGGTGCTGCAGAAGAACGGAATGTTTGCGGTCCTGAGTTGGTTGCGCAGGTGCAAGCAGCCATGGGTAAGGAACTGCTCAGTCCAGGTGAGCAGGGTGCGCTTGTTGTTGGGGTAGTTAGTGAATATGAGGTTGAGAAGGTGTCTGGATGCATTGGTGAGGTTGTGCACTCGTTGGGTAAGTCCTAGTATGCTCAAGTCTTCCTGAAGGCTGTTGGTGTTGAGATCAGTTTGTTCCTCTAGGCCTGGGGCCTCCAACCTCTTCTGTAACAAGAGGTACTTATGTTCAATGAAAATTATCCTGAGCTACTCATCTTAATTGTGTTGTAACAGTTACCACATCAGACAAAACTGCAATAGTAGTCACCCTATATCAGCAGTAATCACCTCACTGCATCAGGCAGGGTCACCAGCAGTAACGGTAGAAAGAAGACTTTGCCAGTTTGGAATGTCTTTACATAGATAATACATAACAGCCATCACTGCAATGATTGTGGCACCAAGATAATATTATTAGTAATAAGTCTCCCCAATGCCACATGATTTATCACTCAAATATGAGCTTTAAAAATATTTTGGAAGTTCAATTATTTTTCTCCAAACATAATCTTATGAGTTCTGAAAATACACACATTTTTATCTGAAATACACAACTTTCAAAATTGGTTTAAAAATATGAATTCAGCCCAGCAAAAGTTTCTAATTTAGCAGGACGGGCTGCTCACAGAGAGCTACTCACAGGTAGCTGGAGAGCTACCAGTGGCTCACAAGCTACTCGTTGGAGAAGCCTGTCCTAGGTGAAAGTTGATGTCATCGAATAGGATGAAGGAGTTGGATGTGAGGGCCGAAGGGGCGATGACATCTGAATGTGTGGTGCTGAAGTTGGATCATGGCCTTGGGGGGGCCAATAAAGTAATGCCCCTCCCAGGGTGGTGGTGTTCAAAGTGCTGAGTTTGAAGTCCAAGTGTTCTACGCAGTCAATGGTGTTCTCTCCCCGTTGATGATAGCAAGTCCTCCTCTGGGTTTGCTGGTTCTTTCCTGTCCTGTGATCTTGTATCCATGGAGATGGCCAATGCAGTGTCCCGAGCAGATGCTGGGTTAACTCAGGTTTCAGTGAGGAACAGTAGCTCCAGAGAGAGAGGTCGTGCAGGAAGTTCCAAACCTCTGTCATTTTTGGGCAGAGAGCAGGTGTTAAAGAGAAGACCTGTGAGGGTAGGGTCTTACATGGTGTGCTTGTGCATGCAATATGAAGTGAGGGGGGCGTCAGAGGGTATGGGTTGAGTGAGGCACAGGTTGGGTGTGTGTTGTGCGTGGCAGTGTATGGCATGGTGTGGTTTTGTGTGTGATGTGTGGTGGGGTAGAGG
Organism: Calotriton arnoldi; assembly: GCA_963921515.1. NCBI lineage: Eukaryota > Metazoa > Chordata > Amphibia > Caudata > Salamandridae > Calotriton > Calotriton arnoldi. The sequence continues at coordinate 3,663,738 of CAWUFW010000721.1, forward strand.
CAAGAGGGAGAGGGTTGCGGGAAGAGTAGGAGAAGAGGCAGGAAGTAAAGGAGAAAGCACATTTGATTCATGTGGGGAAGACCTGGGAGCAAAGCGGGAAAGGAAATCTTGGGTTCAAGGCAAGGCTTTGACCGGGTAGTGTCTAGGGGTGGGCATAACTCACATAATTCAGTGTAGCGTAATCACACAGAATTGCCTAAAGATTCTGCAAGATTACGCATAATTACGTGAAAAGAGTAATTCTGCGTTTACTGCCACTTTAATGCAAAAATGCCCCCCCACTTCGAAAATGGATGCGAGAACGCATTTTGTGCTAAGAAATAGTGCTAAATGAAACCAAACACGAATAGCAAGGGCAAGCGGCTTCTTGTGCTTGCTAAATGTGCTATTGGGGTGGGATTTTCACACAATTTACCACTGGCATTTAGCTCTATTTTGTTATCACAAAATGACCCGTTTGCAGCCAAAATGGGTGTGAGAAGGAATTTTACTAAATGTGCTGTTGGGGTAAAATTCCCCCCCCAAATTACTCGAGCTTTTAGCTCTATTATCTTAGCGCAAAATGGACATGAGCATGCATTTTGTGTTAAGAAATAGCTCTAAATGCAGTGGTTGCTAAATGTGCTCCCAAAATACTCTTAACTACGCGAGCAGGAGTAATTGCATCATTATCTGTAATTTGTAATTCTGCATCAAAGAGTAAGACAGAATTATCAAAATTACTCAGAATACGCCAGCATAATTAAAAGTGTCTTGGGTTGTGGTGGGTAGGTAGTGGACCAGGGTTCTTGGCCTGGTTGGGTTGAAGACGGGCACAGACTGACTTGCCTTTGGCGTGCCTCCGGCGCACCAGCAGCACACCAACTGTGCATGCCCACTGCACGACCACGCTGTGGCCGCCATTAAGAAGGTCCGGAAGCAGTGGGCGGGGCTAGCGCAGGACAAAGGGCGGGGCTAGCGCAGGACAAAGGGCGGGGTAACGAGGCAGGAAGTGACACTGGAGTAGGAACGTGCAAAGCGTGACAGGGAGACTGCAATTACGAGGCAAAAAGAGCAGCGGATGGACAAAAGTGAGAAAGAGCTGAATGGGGCAGAAGCACAAAGAAGTGAAAAAGAGCTGCCAGGAGCAAAAGGCAAAAAGCTGAAAAGTGAAAAGAGCTGAAAGAGTGTAAAGAGAGAGAGTGAAAGGAGGGCTAAAATTAAGAAGGGCAAAAGGAGAACTGAGCCAAAAAGGGAAAAAAGACCTGAGCGGGGTCAAAAAAGGGCAAAAAAAGAGCTAAATGAGAGAAAAGAAAGAGAGGGAAAAGGTGGCAAAATGCCAGAGGCAGAGAGATGAGAGACAATCGAGTGAGAGAGTGTGAGAAGAATATGGGAGGCCTCATGTGAACGTAGGAAGTGGAGGTCCGAAGGGCCAGGCCTCATCGGGGCATATTCAGGCAGGGCTAGGCAGGACCTTGTAATCTCCTGTATTTACTAGCCCTGAGCACCTTTCCTGTTGCATCTGAGAATGCTATTTCAGGTGCTTCAATAGATCTTAAGAGAGAATCAGTTAGGGTGGGGGTTCATAGTCCCTTTCTGCTCGTACTGCTGCCTTTGGCACATCCTAAAACATTTGCAGGGGATCCTTCATGTTTTTTTTATTTCACGGTGCAAATTGCATGTTTTGTCTCTGCCCGCGTTATTCTCAACAGAACAATCTAAAGTTGCATTTATTCTTCCATTCTTTATCAAAGAAGCTTTAACGTGGTACTAACCAATAATGATTATCCCATACTTAATCAGAACAGCAGCTTTAGGACCTTATTTTCAAATGTTTATGATGTAGTGGAAGTTGCACACATGGGACTATTGACCTTGCAGCAAGGCCCAAGGCTTATTATCACCTAGGTAAGTCAATTTCAACAATTAAGAAAAGATGCGGCTTGGAAGGATAAGGCAGCTTCATCCGCTTTTTGTAATGGTCTGTGGGAGGCATTTAAAGATGCTGTTTTATTAGTAGCAAACTTGCCTACAACTACAGCTCTTCTCAGAGATTTTATTTTACAAATAGAAACTTAGCGTAAACTTAATTTCATGCTTTAAAATATTGATGATATTTTTTAAAGAATAATAAACTTTAATAATTTTCCTTATACTCTGTCATGGTGATGATCTCCACCAGAAGGTGCAAAGTTACTATTAGTATGAGTATAGTCGTAACTTCTGTTCTAGGAGGTTCCACCCACTCATTTGGAGACATATAAATCCACACCTAGGTATACAAAAAAGTGCCGAGTTACATAAAGAAGTAGGAGTAAATATATGCATGAGTATCTCTATATATATATATATATATATATATATATATATACACACACACACGCACGCGCGCACACACACACACACACACACACGCACACACACACACACACACACACACACACATATTATCTACTGGCGGTCGCCAGTAGATAGTTATAGTTAGGACCTATTTTCCATAGGAAATTCACAACATTCTATTTCCAATAACTTTGGCGCCGGTTGACGAATCATTGCGAAATTTTCAAAACTCGTGGGGCGCTCCGGCACACTCCTATCCTGAAAGTTTCGGGGTGATTCGGCAAGCGGGGGCCGAGAAAAAAGGGGGGTCCCAAAACGTGTTTTCCCCATGCAATTTTCCATAGGAAACTTTAGACACAGCTACAGCTCGAACTGCTGAACGGAATTACACCAAATTTGGCAAAGAGGTAGTTCTTGGTTCAGAAAGAACCCTTTTGTTAAATGGTGTAAATCCGTTCAGTAGTTGCTGAGAAAATCAAAAGTAAAAACACATATATATCTATGGCCGCGGAGGATCCGCGCACCCTGAGCGCACCCTCCCGATCACGAGCTGTATGCTAATTGGCTGTCAACACTCCAAACCAGGAAGTGTTGGCAGCCATCTTGTTCCTCGGTAGAACCAAGGCACAGAAACAAGTGCGCAAAACGCAAAAAGGGGGCAGGGTAGAAACACCCTGACCCCCTAGGCCTGCTTAGGGGTCCCACAAGGACCCCCAGGGCCCAAAAAGCATTTTTTTTTTTAAATCAGCGGGATGCGCTTAGCATGCGTGGATCCCGCTGTGGAAAAAAAAAACGAAGCGCGGGCTCCCGCGCTTCTTTGTTATTTGGCCCCCGGGTGGGCCAAGTCCCGGGGGCATGTGGGGGTTCATAAAATATTTGTGTGGGGGGGCCTCTAAGGCCCCCCCAAGCCCCAGGGACCGCCACCCCCTGGGGCTTTGAATTAAAAATGGTGCGGGAGGGCACTCGGCCCTCCCGCAGCCCCGGGGACCGCCACCCCCCGGGGCTTCTTTTTTTAAAATAAAATTACCTGTGTGGGGGGGCTCGAGCCCCCCCACACGCCCCGGGGACCGCCACCTCCCCGGGGCACTAAGAATTTTAATGTGGGGGTCCGTTTCAGAGCCCCGGGGACCACCACCTCCCCGGGGCTTTGCACATGTTGGGAGGGGGGCCGCGCGGCCCCCCTCCTGGAGCCTGTGATGGCCCTGGGGACCACCACCCCCCAGGGCCGGCTCCTGCAGTGTCCCGGGATGCCCACCCCCGGGACACTGCTGTTTGCTATGACTTTTGGAAGAGAGAGCAGGAAACCTGCTCTCTCTTCCAAAATTCAAAGCAAATTGCTTTTCCACACGGGGAGCTGCATCTTAGCAGCTCCCCATGTGGAAAAGCAATGCCGGCTCCCGAGCGACGCGGGGAGCCGGCGGGACCGTGGGGGGGTTGGGGGGTCCCCAACGGAGAGGGCCAGCCCCGGGGGATGGGGTCCCCGGGGCTACAAGTGGCCCGGGAGGGGGGCCAAGCAACCCCCTTCCCCAAAATTTTAAAAATTAAAAAAAAAATTAAAAAAACAAAGGCCGGCCCCGGGGATGGGGTTCCCGGGGCCATAAGTGGCCTGAGGAGGGGGGCAACGCAGCCCCCCTCCAAAAGATTTGAAAAAAAAAAAAAAGGCCATGCCCCGGGGGATGGGGTCCCCGGGGCCGATTAAGGCCTCGGGAGGGGGGCCACGCGGCCCCCTTTCCAAATTTTTTTTAAATAGGGGGCAGGCCCTGGGGGATGGGGTCCCAGGGCCAATAAATTAGAAAAAGAAGGGGGCCACACAGCCCCCTTCTTAAAAACAAAATAAAATAAAAGACCGGCATCGCGCCGGAGGCCACGCCCTCCTTGCGGCACTCTGCAAACGCGCCCCTGGTGCGTTTGCAGATGGGGAACGAATTCCCCTTGAATACTGGGGGTCCCTGGGGCCAACTAGCCCACCAGGAACCTCCAGTATGCGCCAGGGGCTGCGTTGCAGAGAGGTGTTCTGAGGCCACGCCCCTTTTACACCTCTCTGCAACGCAGCTCTGTGGCGCTTAATGGAGGTAGCTGGTGGGCTAGTTGCACCCCAGGGACCCTCAGGATTCAAGGGAGTTAATCCCCCAACTTAAAACGCGCCACGGGGCACGTTTGCACAGTGGTGAAGGGAGGGGGCGGGGCCTGAGGTGACATGTGTGCAAACACGCCCTGTGGCGCGTTTTAAGTTGAGGAATTAATACCTCTTTGATCCTGAGGGTCCCTGGGGGCCAACTAGCCCACCAGGTACCTCCAGTAAGCGCCACGGAGCTGCGTTGCAGAGTGTTGTAAAGGGGCGTGGCCTCTGAACACCTCTGTGCAACGCAGCTCTCTGGCGCATACTGGAGGTACCTGGTGGGCTAGTTGGCCCTCAGGGACCCTCAGGATTGAGGAGGAATTAATTCTCCAACTTAAACGCGCCACAGGGCGTGTTTGCAGACATGTCAACTCAGGCCCCGCCCCCTCCCTTCACCATTGTGCAAACACGCCCCGTGGTGAGTTGTAAGTTGGGGAATTAATTCTCTTTCAATACTGAGGGTCCCTGAGGGCCAACTAGCCCAACAGGTATCTCCAGTATGCGCCAGGGAGCTGCGTTGCAGAAAGGTGTTCAGAGGCCATGCCCCTTTTTACACCTCTCTGCAACGCAGCTCTGTGGCGCTTACTGGAGGTACCTAGTGGGCTAGTTTGAGCCTAGGGACCCTTAGGATTCAAGGGGACTTAATCTCTCAACTTAGAACGGCCACAGGGCGCGTTTACACAGTGGTGAAGGGAGGGGACGGGGCCTGAGGTGACGTGTGCAAACACGCCCTGTGGCGCGTTTTAAGTTGGGCAAATAATTCCCTTTCAGTCCTGAGGGACCCTGGGGGCCAACTAGCCCAGCAGGTGCTTCCAGTAAGCGCCACTGCGCTGCGTTGCAAAGAGGTGATCTGAGGCCACGCCCCTTTTTAAAACCTCTCTGCAACGCAGCTCTGTGGCGCTTACTGGAGGTACCTGGTGGGCTAGTTGGGCCCCAGGGACCCTCAGGATTCAAGGGACTTAATCCCGCTACTTAAAACGCGCCACGGGGCGCGTTTGCACACGTCACCTCAGGCCCCCCTCCCTTCACCACTGTGCAAACGCGCCCCGTAGCACGTTTTAAGAGGTAGTTTTAATCCCCCTGCCCTATTATGTACTAGGGACTTACAGAGGAGGTCATGCTAATCACAGGGGTACCCCAACGCATAGTGTTCCCTAGTGTATGTAGGTGTTTTCACTGTATTCTAAGTGTCTTTTAGCATAGCACTGGCTCTGGTTAGTCAGAGTCAGTTACCACCAGTACCCGTCTGAAAAAGTTGTGGGCACAGGATGATTTTGCCACAAGGCCTCTTTCTGCTCCTCTGTTGGTTCTTTCTGCACATCTTTTGCTTCTTCCTGCACTTTTCTTCGTCTTTGTAGACTTCTGTTGCTTCTTTCTGCATTTCTTTGGCTTCTTTCTGTGCGTTTTTTCTTCTTTCTTCACATGTCCTACCTCTGTAGGCATAGTTTGAAACTAGCATTTAAAAAACCTTTGAAATTCACTTAAAAAACCATAGGTTTCAGGCACGTTATAGTTAGAAATTAGCATTTAAAAAACCTTTGAAATTCACTGAAAAAACCATAGGTTTCAGACACGTTATAGTTAGAAATTAGCATTTAAAAAACCTTTGAAATTCACTGAAAAAACCATAGGTTTTAGGGACAGTTATAGTTAGTTGGACATTTCACTCGTACAAAACCATAGAAATTCCCCGTTATAGTTAGTTCAGCTAACTATAACTCGCGCCCCCGCAATGCACTGCTGATGACGTCACATATTACATCACTCATGACATGGTCAATGACATCACTGATGACATCACTGATGACATCCATGTGATAATTTCACGCATCTTCTCACACCCTAATATAACTTTTGATACACCAACTCTAAATTACAGACTGCCATTCTCAAAACCATACACACTCCAATACCAATAACTACATACCCACTCACTGATTGTTAGGTCTACACACACACATCTACTCACTCACCCGTACAGTCACTCATACTTACAGTCACTCAGTACAGGACTATCATATGCACTCATACACCTATATAAACACTCACACACCGCCACTCATCCATAGAGGTACTCACACACCTAGTCAGTCATGCACAACATTACATTAATCACACACCCATTTACTCACCTATACAGTTATACACACACCAGCTCACTTACTCATACAAATACTAGCACATTCTTACGCTCTTATACAATAACTGATACAAGCACACACGCATCCATACAGCCACTCTCACAATCACACACTCTCACTTATAGCCATTTAAATACTCTAACACACATATATACTGCCTTTTACATATGTAGTTACTCGCACATGTACCACTCAGATATACATTCACTCACTAACACACCCATACACACACTCACCCACCCAAGCAGTCCATCACAGATGCACTCTTGAAATCATGCACCCAGTGAATCACCCACTCACATCTATGTACAGAGTCACACACACCCCACCCACACAAACACTCAGGCACCCATACAGATACTCAGAGAACCAATCAATAACCCATATAGACACTCATGTAGCTATTCGCAAATCCATGCATCCACTTACACACCAACAGACAGACGGATACAGACATTCACACAGTTTAGTCACTAACCCATGCATTCAGTAAGATACGTTTAATCACTCACTTGTAGAGTCAGTCACGCACGTACTAAATCATCCATTCAGACACTTATACACCCACTCATTCTTCAATACGCCTTTCCCTATATATATTAAACATATTTAAACTTTACAGAAACACACAGTCACTGGATGATGTCATCAGTGATGTCATCAGTGATGTCATTTGAGATGTCATCAGTGATGTCACTGACCATGTCATGAGTGATGTAATATGTGACGTCATCAGCAGTGCATTGCGGGTGGCGCGAGTTATAGTTAGCTGAACTAACTATAACGGGGGAATTTCTATGGTTTTGTACGAGTGAAATGTCCAACTAACTATAACTGTCCCTAAAACCTATGGTTTTTTCAGTGAATTTCAAAGGATTTTTAAATGCTAATTTCTAACTATAACGTGTCTGAAACCTATGGTTTTTTCAGTGAATATATATATAGATAGATAGATATATATGTATTTACATATACATGTAAACATATAGGTATATTTCTGTTGGAAAGTGGATTATTAGAAAGGGTAAATATATATCTACCAATGGGAATAAGGCATCTAATACAGTCTAGGGCTCAGAATAGGTCTAAAAACATTATTCCCATGCTCAACCCTTGGTAGCTTGGCTGCGAGCAGGGAGGTTTAACTTCGGCGACAGGTATGTGAAGCATTTAAAAACACCAATTCAGTAAATAAATAGGACACAACACACAATAAAAACCCAACACCAATTTATAAAAATAGGAAATATTTTACACCAAAACAACAAAAATCCAATGTAGGGAACTGGAGATATGAATTTGTAAAGATTTAGAACTATATAGCACATAGAAACCTATTGCGCCTATTGGGATATCTGGTCGCGCTAGACTGGGACAAAGTCAAAGTTTCAGGCCTACCGCGGTGGATCACTGCACGGCTATCCCTTGCGGTATTATCCAGTCAAAGTTTTTACCTTCTGACTTAGAAACTTTTCTGGAGCTTTTTACTGCCGGGGTCCCTTGAGGCTCGTCACCAGTCCGGGCCTGAAAGCTCCAAAATGGTCCTTGAAAGTTTTGGACTTCAGTTCCCACAATCCTCTTGGACAAATCCCTTACAAATCCACTGGACACACTCCAGGTTGGAGATTCTTGATGGTGATGGTCCAGGCGAGCTCTGTTAACCTGTAGCTTGCAGGGAGTCCACTCTTTAGTCCTCTTGAAGCCAGTTAGATCTACAGGGCTGTAGTTCCAGGCACAGTCAGTCGGAGTGCAGGGTCTGGTTGGTGCAAATCAAACTTCCAGCATGGACTCTTCTTCTTCTTTTTTCACTTACCTTCAAGCAGCAGATCTGAGAGGCTCTGCCCCTCTCATATACTTATTCAGTGTTCTCTGGGTCAAGCAGGAGGGCCCTCCAGTCCAATGAGGTGCAGGGCAATAGGCCAGAGCATGCCCACTTCCTCCAAAGTTTGTCACACTGGTCTCCCAGGGCGGTCCTTCCGAGTCGGTCGAGATCTTTGGTTTTGGTGCCAAGGATGACTCTCTCTTGCTAGGAAAGTGCCCTCAGGGCAGGATGTGGTTGGTAGCCAGTTTTCACTGTATTCTAAGTGTGTTTTCACCATAGCACTGGGCCTGGGCCTGGTTAGGCAGAGCCCAGGGACAGTCAGAGTCAGTTACCACCAGTACCAGTCAGTAAAAAAATGGGGTTTACCAGGGCACAGGCTGACTTTGCAACAATTTCACTTTGTGAACCTGGCATGAATATTTTTTCCTGCTCTGGTTTGTGTATCAAGTGACACATTAGTGGCTTAGGCACATGGCGCAGGTATGTACAAAATGAAAATCTATAACTTCTAGGCACATTAGAAGTATGCATACAGTCTGTACATATTATTAATTATTTCAGGAAATGCATCCTTTAGTTATTGCAGACTAAAAGTTACATAAAATATCACTTCAAGAAGACATGCTAATGAGTTATTACAGGCAATGCTGTTAAAAAGCAGCAATATACATTAAAACAGTGTTATATCATATTAACACCCACTCATAATATCTACAAAAAAGTGACACCGCCAGAACAGGAACAGGGACAGAAACTCTGAACTTGCATTGAAGTGTGATGTTCTATCGACCGAACTACCCAGTCACACAAAAGTTTATTAATTACACAGAACGAATTGCCATGCAGAAATATGCTGTGTTATTTGTACGTGGGATATCAGTTCAGCAGAACTTATTAAAATGTATGCAGATTCTTAATAAATCATTGCAGGCCAAGCAGAAAAGCTGAATTTGAAGCTCCCTGAGCAGAGTACTTGTGCACAGAGGCTTTTCAAACCTGCACCTTTATTTTGTAGGGGGAAACCTTGCCCAGAAACCCCACAATCGGTGCCACAAGTAGTGCATACGTGGTCTGTCCGGCAGTGTCACTACTCACCTCTTTGACTGATGGAGAATCTAGGAGGCTGCTGCTTGTGGGACCACACCATGCAAGTGAAAACTTGCAGCGCAACAATGTATGACGTTAAGGCCCAAATTTTCTAATGTTTTGATTTGGGGTTGCGTCACTTTTTTGGGCGCAAAATCTAATTTTTGGTATATACAAAGCCACGTAAATGCCAATATGCATGGCTTTGTAAGAAAAAGTGCCTTGCGATACTGTGTGCCAGGTAGGTGTTGTGCATCCACCCATGAAATTTGATGCAAACCTATATTTACAAACAGATGTAGACATGGATTTGCGCAAAATGGTGAGCTGTCTGAGGTCGGTGTAACGAGGCGAAATATCTTTATTTCGCTTTGCAGCAGACATGAAAAAAGGAAATAGCCTCAAAGGATAGTTTTTCTGCAGAAAAGTAGCCCTACCTGTGCAAAACTATCCTGATCACAATGAAGACACCTTTGTACTGTCATAAGGTTTCTGCACATACACAGAGCTATGCACAGGAAAATGGGACCCCGGAATACAGTGGTTTGCCACCATATACCGTAGCACCCAAATACCCCAACCCAACTAGCTTAGCATCCCATTAGCACCCAAGTACCAATGATTAGACAACCCAGAACACGGTATCTTTATCTCAGGACTCGCAGAAGCAAGAACACTCTTTCGTCACTCACTCGTACTTGTCCACAAGGTGCGTAGGCAGAGACACTGGATAGGTTAAAATGTTTATTCCAACTTACGTGCTCTAATGTACAGTACACGTGTCAGTACTAATAGCATAATGCATATGACTAATATAAGCAGCATGGTTACAATTCCATAGAATACAAACGGGGAAAGCATCTCAGAGCTCAGTGGATAAACGTATAAATAACATTACCACCCTCCCTTGCAGTAAGATAGTTTATTATAGTAATAGAAGACCTCTGGGCTTTGACTAGCGAACCCCATACCTCAGTCTCTAGATGCAGAATTACATCAGCAGGACATCATAGCTCTTCTCACTGAAAGGGATTTCTCCAAGTGTGTTTAAGCGCTAGTAAACCACAGTATAAAAAGCATATCAAATTCTTCATGGCAATTGCACATAATGTTATGTCTGGGTGCGCGAGACTGGCCATATCAGGAAGAACCAGAATACATTGTTATGCGACCTTGTACATGTTTGTGCAGACTGAGCCCAGAAAGGTGAACAACAGAAAATGCAGACAGTGCAAAAGAACTTGGCACGAGCAAAGGGCGAGGAAGGCCCGGCTCAGTGTAACGTGCGCAAAGAAAAGCAGCATGGCAGCCAGGCCTAGGCCAACATAACAAGGCAGGTAACAATCCACAAGACACCCTCCCTGGACAGTCCGGCGGCCAGGACAGAGGCCCATCAGAGGAGAAAAGTGACGTCGGAGCACAGGGAGCGCCCAAACGGCGAAGGGCAGGTCAATCCATGAAAGTGAAAGTGCAGAAAAAGCCATACCCTCCAAGAGTTCATCATTGGAATCGTCAAAAAACATAGATGCCATCCAATCCATGAGTTCAAAGAGCAGGAATGCTCCTCAGCAAAGGGAGCATCCAGAAGCAATGCGGGACAGCTTGCGTGATAATTGAAACAGCTTCGTTGTAGGAGATCCTGGGCAGCCGCCCAGATATCCCATTGCGCCAAAATCCCCAGTGCAGCCGCACGCGCCATACAGCCAGCGACGGAACAGTCCTGCTCATGGGCCTCTAAGGGACCCATCAACTGAACAAAATCCGGAACAGACAATGACGAATTGGAGAGGCAATAATCCAGAGTCCAGGTGAAAGGACAGCGGACACAAGTCATCACAGGTTGCACGCAAGTGAAATACGCAAAGCGAAATGAAAGAGTATATGACACACTCAGTGTCGCCAATGGCAAGACACCAAAACCGGCCAAAAGGCGCTCACGGAGCAGCTGGAGGCGTTCTGGATCGAGCAGGTCCCATCGGGGAGCAGCCATTGCGCAGAAAGCAAATTAAGAGCAAGACACCAGCCGCTAAAGCGAGGATCAATGGGAAACCGCCAAAGACACTGGAAAAAATAGAATGTATGAAAGCCGGGATGACACCAAAAATAGTCTGGAAGGAGGACACCAAGCCCGACCCAACGACCTTAAAAAAGTGTACTAGGCCTTCAGTGTTAGATGCGTTAAAAATACGATGTATTAACTCCCCAAAATGTTGGGGGAGATTAGTGTTTAAAAGGGCCTGTATTTCACTGTGGGTACTCGCCACCTGGAGAATGAATGTCTCCCGGGCGGACGTGAGCATAACTTCCTCGTTTAATAATAGTGCCTTTATTCTGCTCAGTCTATTGAAATCTGCTTCCATGGTAGGGATGGAAGGCCAAATAGAGATATCAACCTTGCCATGAGGGGGAGGAAAAAGCACATTTTTGCAGCAGACAACCCTGTGCGAAACTGTTACAATGTAAGGAATGCCAGCCTGCAGGCCACAACAGTTTTCGTTATTTAAAAGTAAATAACTACCATTGGAAAGGAGAGTGAAAGTAGGTGAAATAACAGGAGCAGGAATACCTTTCAGCACACAAGCAAGATTAGGAGAGGAAACGCTACATGAGCCATGCAATTTAATGTGTTTACAAATAAGCGAATGACCTATAGTCGAGTCGCAGTACTCCCCCGTGAGAAAGACTTCCTTGCCGTCCCGAAGGCATTTATACATGAAAGGCAAGGACCAGAGTTCATGCAGGAAAGCACTGCCCAATGGCCGGTAACGGCCCACAGGATAATGTTTCATGCACGAGTCAAATTCAAACAAGGAAAATGGTAAAGCTATAACCCCATGGACTAGCCATACAGCAGAATCGAGTTCTGCAACAGAGAACGGCAAAGGATCCACCTTTTCGATATGTAATAGAGTGTAAGTTGCATCCTTCATGGACATAAATTGCTGTTTGTCAGTTAAGTTAAAAGGTAGAAATAAGGCAGAGGTGTTCAAAAAATGCCAAGGCACTTTACCTAACTTGAGCGTTTGTAAAGTCCATGCAAACTGCATAACTGAGCGCAATTGATTCTGACCATGATATAACACAAAAACATCATCTTGTACAATGTCAACAACAGAGGACACAATATTCTCTAAAGTGTCAATGCGAGAAGACAGGGTATTAATACTATTGTCAACAACAGCGAGCACCTTTTCCATATTTGCTTGATCTATTTCCCGAAGACGGGAAGCAGCTTCCATTTGTGATAGCTTCCAGAGTTCATTATATGTTTCATAAATGAATCTTTTAGGTCGGGGACCACGAGGTCCCAAAACAAAGTCGGACAGATCAATATTGCCTGAAAGGAGGGACAAATGTTGTTTAACAGAATCAAGGGTCGAATGTTGCAGCCATTGTTTGCATAATTTACCAACAGAATATGTAGTGACAGTACGGGAAGCAGTAAATCTCGGATCAGGCCTTCCCTGTGTGTAGCCAGTACCTGAGTCATGAAAACGCATTTGACATGCATTAGAGGATATAGGCCATACCAACCAGGGTGACTGATCCAGTTCGGAAACATTAAATGAATTATTCTGTAATAGAGCCTGGAGGGTCGTCAGGGACAGGTTAAAACGTGAGCTATCATTGGGAAAACTCGACAGGGATGGAATTGAGGGCGAGTTTAATTGTTTAGTGGTAGCTAAGCCCCAACATGTAGTTTGATAGATGGAAGCATTTAGGAACATAATTTGGGTAGGGATGAGGCAAGCACGATGCAACGCCTCGGTTCCCTGTACCTGCCATGGCTTGGAGCCCCAAATGGATTTCAAATCTATTGTATTATCCCAGTACTCATAACCACCCACAGCTAGGGCACTCAGAAAGGAACCTGAATATAGCAATTTGGTGTGTGTCAACATAATTTTCTGAGTTGATGTGTTATTAAGTCTAAAATAATAGGATGCAGGGTTCGACCGGTTAAAATCAGTAAAATAATTAAACTTATTTCGAAGAGTTTGAGAGCTACCTGGCAAGGGGTTTGGACAATGTTCCCATTGGGTAAAGTTAACAGAACTACGCAGGGCACTGGGCTTATGGAGAAAATGATTACCCCAATGTTGGTAACAATACAAATCGGCATAATTAGCAGAATTCATATATAAATCTTCAGCATTAAAAGATGCATAATATTTTAAATCGGCAAACAATGCTTCAACGGCATGCACATCCCAATCATCAGAATGAATATTATTTTGTACTACATCACCCATTGAAACACGAAGGACATTAGGTACATTAATAATTTCCGTCGGACCATGGATTTGATAGTTCACTGCATCCCATACGATGCCATCAGCAACTGGGAAAGCTGAAATGTTCACAAATGTGTGGTCACGCTTCATGATGTGAGACGAGGAATGAGGAGCCAAAGTTCCAGAAACATAGTCTACAGCAGAGCGTTCAGGTAAATAGTGACCATTGATTAGTAGAAAAAACACTGTGACAAAGCCAATGGACATGAACAAAAATATCAAGAAAAGTACCAACCAGAGGTATGTCCAGGGGAATCAAAAAATTGTCTCTAAACCAGGATATAAAAATACTGAACTTGGATGGAACTTTTGAAGATGTGGAATCCGAATCAAAGGAATAACGAGTCGGGCTTAGTGGCGTGGTTGGTTGATGTGCCACCGATTCTGATGCAGGATAAGTATACTCGTCCTCGTTGATATTGGTGGAGAGTTGGGGATCAATCGTAGTTTCAGGCAAATCAACCATCTCAATTACAGCATCAGCGATCGTTCGTGCAGATGGACTATGAACATATGTCCGATAAATGGCAGGACAAGAGACCGCTGGTGTGACACTATTCAGGATCGGCCAGGCGCTGTAGCTTGACATTTTCAACGGAGATGTATCTGTTCTCTTTGCGACCAGGAAGCGGTGGTAAAATGACTGTACGTGTTCCCTTCAGGCCAAGAACTGGAACCGGTGCACGAAAAGAGGGCCCAAATTCTTTTTTGTTTTCAACCTTCTCTCGAACCAGTTCTCCAACTTTCGGAAGCCAGCCGGCTACCGGAATCTGCAACGCAGGATCTGTGGCTGAAGGCAAATGTGTAGTTGCAAGTTTGTCTCGGGCTTCTTGTAAGTCCTGTAACATAGCAGAATGGTTATCTACATCAAACTTGGCGGATTGCGCCGCGATGTCTGGACCCTCAAGGTCAGGCACAAACATTCTTATGCCAAAGAGCATTTCGTATGGGGTCCGCCCACCCAGAGGTCTTCTAGGGAGATTATTAAGTGCACGCTGAACGGTATACAAATGGGCCAGCCAGTTCCTGCCAGTACCTATAACCCTAGCTGTTAAGGATTGCTTTAAGTCACGGTTCATTCGTTCACGATAGAGTTGCCCTCAGGCCTATACGGAGACGAAAATTTCACCCGCACCCCAAGCGAAGCCATTGCATCCTTGTAAGCCCTAGAGGCAAACGCTGGACCTTGGTCCGAATGGAAGGTGCCGCATGCGAAAATTCCCACAAAGACACGCAAATCCCTGATTACATTTCGGGCGTCAGCACTCCGTTGTGGCCAGACCCAGAGAAACCGTGTGCACGAGTCCACTGCCACTAGGATGTATTTATAGGCAGTGTCTGATGAGAATGGACCGCAGTGATCCAAGTAAACACACCCAAAGGGTCTGTTAGCAATGCAGAGCGGTGTTTGTGGTGGACGTGTTACCGTGGAAGGCTTAATCTGTTGACAAACGTCGCAAGAAAGCACAAAAGCACGGGTGTCTTTATACAATCCACGCCACCAATAACGCTGCTGCAAGATGGAAACCGTAGCTGATACACCTGCATGAGCAGAAGCCATGCCTTCGTGTGCAGCTGATATCAAGGCACTCCTGCGGTCCGCGTTGGGGATCAGCCGATCTCCAACGTCAGGTATAGTTACATAAGGAACCTGATCGGGACTTAATTTGTAAGAATACTTGGAAGGGAAACCTGTAGGGTAATTATCACCTTCCTTGGTTGCAGCAATAGCTGCTAAAATAACAGGGTCTATTTTAGACATGGACCTGGTAACCGCTGCTACTGAACACGTGACTACTGCTGAACGGGCAGCTTCATCTGCCAGATCGTTACCAATAGCGTGTGCGCCCACCCGCTGATGGCCTAAGGTGTGAACCACCTGTGTGAGGGGCAGACGTTGTTGCAATTCTGCCACTCGAACCCAAAGCATTTTATGCTTAATTGTGCTCCCTTTTGCGTCCTTGTAGTCGTTTTTCGACCAGAAAAACAGATTGTCATTGTAAGATTGTACACAGTAAAAGAATCACATACAATAAGAGTGGTCTCATCCTGTGAAGCGAACTCAAGTGCAAGTAGCAATGCATGCAGCTCGGCCAATTGTGCGGTACTATCTCCAAGTGTGCGAGTGTGCACTACAGAGGATTTGAACGTTCCATTCACAAAGGAACCCGCAACAATAGCACATGCAGCTGAATAAGCGTGCTTGGACCCAGTGGCCGGTTGCGCCGAACCATCGGTGTAGATCACACATTTGTAATCCTCAAGCGGTAGTAAAAACAAAGGAGGAGGATGAGCGAATTCATACTGCAAAAACTCCTGAGTCTGAAGAGAAGAATCAAAAACAAAAGTGACGTCCGAAGACGTCAAGGATGTAGCCCATTGTATCCAACGGGGATGCATTGCTTTTGAGTTCGGTACACTTGCCTTTGTTACTGCCTCTAGGGCAGGACAGGGTGTTACCACTAGAATCCGCTTTCCCTGTGCCAGTGCGCGTTCTTTTAGAATCGCCATTTGCACTGCAGTTAGAACTTTTTCGACAGATGTAAAGCGCAATTCAGCGGAAGTGTACAGATGTGACTTGTATGCGATGGGTACTGTATCACCTTCATTAAAGGTTAAGTATGTGAATCCCACCGCCCCGGAATTATTCTAATCACCAGGTTTGTGTGGTTATCACGAGTCAAAAGATATTTAGACTCCAATAGATCTGTCTGCAAAGACTGCAAAATTGAGGTATGCTCAGGCAGCCAGCAAGACCTTGAATAAGTAGGTTGTATCAAAGCATACAAAGGTTTGATACGCTGGGCATATTCGGGAATGTAAGTACGCCCGAAGTTCAGGAAACCCAGCAAAGACTGAAGCTTCTTCAGAGTATTTGGGGGCACAAATGTGCACATTTTTCCAAGAAATGGGGGCTAAGCCCTTACCTTCGTTGTTGAGCTCATAGCCCAAGAACAGAACTGTAAATTCAGCAATGTGTGACTTAGCAAAGTTAAATTTGTAACCCTGCTCCGCAAATTCAAGAATAATGCGGTCCACACGGGACAAATGCTGAAATAATTCGTCGATCCGTCAGATAGATGTCATCTACGTACGAACATGCGTCTTGATCAATGTCATTTAACAAAGAAACAACACGGGCGGCGAATATACCCGGACTATTTTTGTAGCCCATGGGTAAACGCCGAAACTGGAATAATTTACCACCGGAAGTGAATGCGGTCCATTGACCACTCTCCGGGGCTAGGTTGTGCGTGTAGAAACCGTTTGAAAGGTCAAGTGTCGTTTTGTATTTTTTACGAACAAGACTGTCTACAAGCGCAGAACTGTGTGTATTTTGCACCGCAAAGTTCCGACAATGAGTATTTAAATGCCGGTAATCCAAAACTAAGCGGTACGTTCCATCGGGTTTAGAAACCACGAAAAGGGGATTGTTCATAGGTGATACGCATGGTTCAATTACTCCCTGATATTCCAACTGTGTCAGAATTTCGGAGACGGGGCCTTTTGCCTGCCGTTTGATGGGATATTGGGGTTGTGGCTGCGGTAGTGACCGCAAAGGTATTGCATGAGGAGGTGATTCTTCATCCCATCCCACATGGTTGCGGTATAACGCTGGTGCCAGGTACACAGCCCACTCAGCTGCAAGTGCTTCAGCTTTGTCTTTTGGGACATGCCGTGAGAAGCTTGGAAGGATTACCTCCTCTCCTTTATGTGCAGCTAAAGCGAATGGGGGTGGCCAATCCACCTCTGCTAATAAAATGTCATATGAAGAGGTTAGATTTTCCCAAAAAATCCCTTTTATTTCACGCGGTATATCACCTTCAATTTGGATGACTATATTATATAGTCTGTCAGGGAGTGCCACTCTCGTGTCAGCTGTCTCTACAGTAACGAATGTTTCAGTTGCTGTCGCCTCCATATGAGGACGTAGCGCCTCCCGCACTATGGTAACTTCCGCGGCGCTGTCTAGGAGGGTCACTGCCCACGTCCAATTCTGGAGACTCGTTCTCACGGTCTGAGGCATATTTCGCTGTGACAGCGGCAACCTTTTTCTTCTGAAATTGCGGTCGAGGAAGATGAAAGTCTTCTGCTTTCCCTCTGACTTGTTGTCGAGGTTGGTCTCGCTCCTGGGGAGCCTCTCGGCCCCTTCCTCTATCTTGCCGTCCTCCTCCACCAGCCTGTGACGACGTCTGGGCCTGTGAAGAACGAGGAGAACGCGTATCAGAGCTCTGAAACCTTTCTGGTGATTTAATCCTTGACCTATCACGTAAATCATAAGTACGTTCAGAAGAAACCGAAACTGGGGAAGCGCCTCTCGACCCCGGCTTCTTTTGTTGCTTACCCTGTTTTTTCTGTCTCCAACTCTTTTTAGTGAAGACCGGTTTATCATCTTTCTCAGATGCACTTTTTGTTTGTGTAACTTGTGTTTGCGATTGAGTTTGCATTTTTACAAAAGGCTTGTTGCCCAGGCTATTTCTTCCAATTGTTTTATAAGCCCGGGCAATAATTTTCGGTAATTCGCGGGGCCTGTCCAACTCTGGGACCAAAGCCAAAGCATTCGCTACTTGAAAGTTCATAGCATCGCCCTTGACATTTCCAAGGATCAGCTCAGCTACTACATCAAACACTCCCACTAGTCTCATCCCTAATTCCACAGCCGCTTCAGGGCCATGTTCATCCTGTACTTTTTAATTACAGAGGGTAGAACCGTCATGGAAGGAGTTCCAAAACATTTTGAATAAACTGCTGCGAATACCTTACCCCAGTTTTCACATGATGTCAAATCGGGGATTATGTCTTTTGGCAAACTTATCGTGAGGATGCGGTGTTTATCTACTGGGGATGTATGGGGAAACACTGCTTCTATCTGATCGAACTTTTCTGCAAGCCAGTAAGGATAGTCGTCCTTATTTTGTGGACGTTTGCCCATCACAGAATTTACCATGACAGGACTTATAGTCACTCCAGCGGCTATAGCTGGTTGGCCTGCGACTACAGGAGCAGCTCCATGGAGGCTACCTGTAACGTATGTCACCAAGGCTCGATGCACTCGCACCAATTCGGTATGCATAGTGCGCAGTTCCATAGCGGTAATGCCAGATAATTTGGATGCGGGGTATACCCGGCCAATACAGGCCAAGTGGCCCCCTGAATTGACAAGGGGCCTAAACGAACTGCGGTAGTTGGTTGTGGTAGGGCGCCATTAAACCAAACACGGTGCTGCCAAGCCGTGAGAGGTACTTCAAGAACAGTATAGGGTCGATAGGCAGCAGGAACAGCGGTGGGCTTATATTCATGAAACAGCTTATCACCTGCATCCACCGCTTCAAAAGTGATCCAAGTGTAAAACACTTCAAAGTGATAAGCCGCATCGGCTTGAACCACAAAGACCAACTCGACCCCAGTATCGGGCACTCCATACACAGCTAAGTGGTCTCGGAGTGCTCCTCGACTATGTGCAGCTATCGCCACACCAGCCATGACTAAACAATTATATTCGACAACCTAACAGGGAGCACAAAAATGGGTCTATTAACTAACCTTTTTAATAATATCAAGCTTGAAAGAACCTATAAAACATTCAATATAGGAGGTATCACCGTCACATACGCCTCCGGAAGCGTACGCGAGGGGTTTGTGGACAAGCACAAGCACTACTCAAGCGTCTCGCAGATAAGCTGCCCCACGGTGGTCGCGCCATGTCATAAGGTTTCTGCACATACACAGAGCTATGCACAGGAAAATGGGACCCCGGAATACAGTGGTTTGCCACCATATACCGTAGCACCCAAATACCCCAACCCAACTAGCTTAGCATCCCATTAGCACCCAAGTACCAATGATTAGACAACCCAGAACACGGTATCTTTATCTCAGGACTCGCAGAAGCAAGAACACTCTTTCGTCACTCACTCGTACTTGTCCACAAGGTGCGTAGGCAGAGACACTGGATAGGTTAAAATGTTTATTCCAACTTACGTGCTCTAATGTACAGTACACGTGTCAGTACTAATAGCATAATGCATATGACTAATATAAGCAGCATGGTTACAATTCCATAGAATACAAACGGGGAAAGCATCTCAGAGCTCAGTGGATAAACGTATAAATAACATTACCACCCTCCCCTTGCAGTAAGATAGTTTATTATAGTAATAGAAGACCTCTGGGCTTTGACTAGCGAACCCCCATACCTCAGTCTCTAGATGCAGAATTACATCAGCAGGACATCATAGCTCTTCTCACTGAAAGGGATTTCTCCAAGTGTGTTTAAGCGCTAGTAAACCACAGTATAAAAAGCATATCAAATTCTTCATGGCAATTGCACATAATGTTATGTCTGGGTGCGCGAGACTGGCCATATCAGGAAGAACCAGAATACATTGTTATGCGACCTTGTACATGTTTGTGCAGACTGAGCCCAGAAAGGTGAACAACAGAAAATGCAGACAGTGCAAAAGAACTTGGCACGAGCAAAGGGCGAGGAAGGCCCGGCTCAGTGTAACGTGCGCAAAGAAAAGCAGCATGGCAGCCAGGCCTAGGCCAACATAACAAGGCAGGTAACAATCCACAAGACAGTACTATGGCACAAGGGTGCCTGTATTGCGCCTAGGCAGCCCAAAGTGTGTCACTGCATGGAGAGAGCTTTGAAAATATGGAGCCGTCCTGCACTCTCCAGGCGATGCAGCACAGCAGCTTTGCTTGCTGTGCTGCGTTGTGTCAATTCTTTGTAAATATGCCCGTAGGTGCATGCTAAAGAAAATACTTTTCATCAGTAAATGTTTTGTGCACATATATTAACAATAACATACCACACACAAATGTATTTTCTACCCATTTTTCATGTCTAAACTGATTCTCGTTAAAGTAGGCCTGCATTTTAAAAATGGCTTGCATTAGTTGATTATAAAACGTAAACATTTATTTTTTGTCGAAGAGCTGAGACAACATTGCAAACGTGTATTGTTTATTTTTCTCATTTTTCATGCAGAAAAGAATGTTATTTTTTTAATATAGTTTGCAATTTTAGGTGATTTAGAATTTTTTTTTAAATTGCTAATAGTAATTTATAGTGTTGTAGCTGGTTGTTGGGATTGTAGGGAGATAGGGTGGAAATTAATTAGGTAATACTTAATTTTTAATTACTTATTAATTTGTTATTAATTATTAAATTGATTATTAATTGTGCAATACTGATTTATTTTGATTATATTTTAGTTGCAGGTTGCTAGTTGTGTATGGGTATAGGGTGGAAAGTTAAGTAAGAATTAAAACATAATTATTATTAATGTATAATTTGATTGATTAATATTTATGTAACTTGTGCAATAATTATATGTTTTAGTCATATTTTAGGTGCGGGCTGCTGGGTTTGTAGGGTTGTAAGGTGGGAAGTTAATTAAGAAATAATTAATTAACAATGAATTATTAATTGTTTAATGATGTAAATAATTATCAGTTATGAAAATTGTGTTATGCCTATTTATCCTAGTTATATTTTAGGTGTGGGTTGCTAGATTTGTGGGGATATAGGGTGGCAAGTCAATTAAGTAATTATTTAATAGCCATTATTTTTCATTGAAAATTAATTATGACATTGTTTGTGAATTTTCTGAATTGGTTAATTGTTTTTTTCATTGTTTAAAAAAAAATATTTATATATTTTATGTTAAGTAATAATGTTTATATTAAGCGTTTTATATTTTTATAATAATAATAGAGTTATTCAAGTATGTAATGCATTTGAAGTGAAATAGTTTAGCTACTGTTGCTTAGACCTGAGTGGGAATAGTGAATAAATTTAACCCCTCCGAAGTCAAACACTTTCCCTACTGTTGCACAGACTGTAGTGGGAATAGTAAATTTAACCCCTCCGTAGTCCAACGCTTTCCTCACTGTTGCGCTGACAGAGTGGGAATAGTAAATCATACCTTTTCAAAGTCCAATGCTTTCCCTACTGTTTCACAAACTGGAGTGAGAATTGTAAATGTAATCCTTTCAAAATCCAACGCTTTCCCTACTGTTGCACAGACTGGAGTGAGAATAAAAAAATGTAATCCCTCCGAAGTCCATTGCTTTTCCTACTGTTGCACAGAACGGAGTGGAAATAGTAAATTTAACTCCTCAATAGTCCAATGCTTTCTCTACTGTTGCGCTGTTTGGAGTGGGAAGAATAATTTATTTCACCCATCCAAAGTCCTACACTTTCTCTACTGTTGAATAAACTGGAGTGGGAATAGTATATCTATTATTCCCAGACTCCAATTCATTTCCTAATATTGGATACATACATTTATTAATAATATTTGTTTATAATTGTATACTATTTGTTTACATTTTTATGTTTCAACATTTTTATACTATTTTTGTAAATGTATTTTTTTGTTGTGTTTATTTGTTTTATTTTATTTGTTAGGTAATTTGTTTAATGTTTTGGAATTGAATTTTTATAAAATTTTATGTTTCATGTATATATAATGTGCCTTTTATAGTAGTAAAGTTCTTATAATGTCAAATATTTATTTAAAACAATTGTTATATTATATCCATATTAATATGTATATATATAAAAATACACATGCTGCTTGATTCTTACTGCGTCGAGAGAAAGCCGTAAAATGACTACAAACATATATAAATGTATTTGTGTTTATATATGTAAATATTTATATATGGTATTAAACATTGGGGACATTTATGGAATTAACATTATATTAATGGTATATATTTAAGATTTATTATTTTAAACTATATATATATTAGGAAATTATATTTTTGTAAATGTTTCAACAATATTAGTGTGAAACGATATTGCTTTTCGATATGTTTGTACTTACCATTTTAAGGATAGGAACAAGATATTTTTGTCAACGATATTTTTGTCAACGATATTTTTGACACGATATTTGTGTTACATGATATTGTTGGTTTCAATTTTCTGTCAGTGATCCAAATGAAATATATGATCTAAAAGTGTAATTTGATATGTTAATTCTGATGCTTGCAACGCAGCGCAGTTTTCACTCAATATCACTGATATTGTTCTTATCCGGTGCTGCGTCGTAAGGCAGCTAAGTCTAGCCGATTGACACTTGCCAACATTGTTTGGCAAAGTTAACAGCGACTTTATGGTCCGTGAAATATTTCCGCTTACTACCTGTCTCTCTTCACAGTTTTTCAGGATATTGCAGGGCATATCTAATGCCCCTAGAATGAAGACATTTCTGTTTGACAACCTGTACTATAGTCGCGAAGTCAGGATATATGGCATTATCCGGGCCCTGATTTTATAGAGGAACTTTTTCTCGCACAAGTTGCAACCCAGAGTCTCAATCATGATATTTGTCGTATCCATGCAATGATCGGGCGTGGTTGCGCAGCTGGATCAGGTCTCTGGACTAGCGATTGGTGAGTCTATTCTACCACAAACAGGGCATTGAAATTATCGTAACAAACATTTCAGGCAGCATGTTTCCAACAAAGACTTCCAGGTTGGCCGTATTTGTAGATTCCGTCTGTCCAAGAATTCTGACATTGTTGTGTCGTGAATGTACCTCAAGGTCCTCATTCTTCGCTGTCACTGCTTCAAGCATCTTTTCAATTCCATTTAACGTGCTTGTGGTTGCTGTCCCATCATCCTCCAGGATCTCAGTCAGTGGGTTTATTCTTAATGCTCCTGCATTGTTCAAAGGACAGTTTGCCCTGCTTTTGGTTCGTTTTGCCCATTGTGAACAACTTTGTGTTTTGTAATAGAGGATATAAGCCAGCATGGCTCAAATAGTTGCTAAGTTGCGCCTCTGGCCTCAATTTCCAAACCGGTCCTGAGCGGAATCAGTCTCTCATCGGGCCAGCGGCTGCCGTAGCCCTCTCCATGTCCACTGTGGACCCACAGTGCCACTGGGAGGAGAACAGAAGTCCCGGCCATCCAACCTCCATCACACCCAGCTCACACACCTTCCATCTACCATCGCCACACCCAAGCATCCCAAGCAACACCGTCACAAGCCCCGAAAGCCCCATTTGGCCACAGCTGACTCTGCATGGGCAAAGGATCACTCCTGGAGGATGCGGAAACCCCTCCTTTCATTGCAATGTGCCCTCCACTGCATAGATGCAGCAGGTAGCATCAAAGTTTGGCAGGGAAGATAAATGTTAGAAGCGACACCCTCAGTCGGAGTCCAGTGATGGAATCTGAGGCTCATGAGGATTTTGTTTCTTCAATATGAAAGGAAAGAGCAGGAAGAGTTTCCTCTACACTCTATCTTTCTGATGAAGAAATTGAAAGAGGTTGTAAAATCGCATTCCCCAAGATTCGTTCTAGAAGATGCACTCTGCAAGGCTTTGTGTATGAATTCCCGCCCACAGTAGAAGGTGGACTCCCTATCTGCAGGTTTATCTTTTCATGGGACAATCATTTTGGAAGGTGCTTCACCAACAGATTCTATTGACAAGAAAGTTGAAGTGGTTCTTCAAACCTGTTGTACGTTCTAACACCTGCGCAATGTAAATGGTGCAGTTGCATCTTAGGGAATTTCAAACCCTGGTTCACTCTGTGTAACAGGGTCTGGATGCTAATTTTATATTGTCATAGATGGCACAACAAATCATATTCCTGTCTCTGGCATTTCTTATGACTCCTTAGGTGCAGAAGGGGCCGATGCTGCTTCTGCTTCAGCTATCATGACCAGAACACTTCTCTGGATGCAGCCTTGGAGGGATGATAATTCACAGAAGTCTCTCCTTTTGCACATCCCTTTCTCTGGCTCAAAACTCTTCCGGCATCAGTTGGAAGAGATGATGAAAACGTTTGCTAAAGACTGTAAATTAACGACTTTGGTGCGAAGAGAGAAAGAGCATGCATTAGAAGAAGAGGCTTTGGATCCAAAAAGATTTTTGGCTAATCCACATCTAAAAGAGGCCAGAGGCGTAGGTTCAGGGGGAGTTTGGGGTGTGACACCCCCTAGTAAAGGTATTTTGTGATAAATAGTTGGGTACAGGTGCTTTCAGTCAGGTATGGTGAGCTGAGTCATCCAGACTAAAAACGCACACACACTCTCTCCCAGGGACGGCTGGTGACATTTGGAAGTGGTGGCGCGTAAATGTCTGGTATGACTTTTATCTAATGAGCGACGCAAGCAAGTTTAATGGACAAACCAGGATCCTCCTCCAGAGAAAAAATTGAAAAAAAGGTTGGCAAATGGTGCATTTTCAAGCAAATTAATTTAGTGAGCAGTGGGAACGTATAGTCTTGAAATATTAAACACATAAAAAACTGCCCTATAGCTTCCTGTGTTAATATGTTCAACAGTTACTGTAAAGTACAAATTGTACAACACGACAACTTCAGCCTTTTAAAGTGTGTGCTTGCCCAGTGTCTGCATTGCATGCGGCATCAACTTTGGAAGAAAACGCTGTAACCAGGCTTCGGGAAGGTCCCACAGCTGCTGATTGCAATCAGTCATATAGAAATATGTGAAGACAGGTCTTTAAGTGGGATGAAAAATGTGGGGACTCTCTAAAAGGGAACATGTACAATACATTTCTGTGATTCCAATAGTGTGCTACCCGACTGGTATTTTGGTTTCTCTCTGAGATGTAATTGCATTCAGATATATAACACAACAACTGACCTGCACCTAAAACCTGTCAGTACGATTTGCTTTGTCAATGTTTGTTAGCTGTTTGAGATAAATGAGTAGCAGCAAGGATTTGTTATAAATCATTAATGTTCAAAATGTTTCAGTTCTGAAATTTCAATAGTATTGAGGCCTGTGGAAGGAATTTTGGCCTTCGGTTATGCGCGCTTTATTTTTGATATGTATGTCCTTTTTCTCTGCAAATCTCGTCCATCTGCACATCTTCAACCACCTCTCTTTCTTCTTCAGCACCCTCTTTTCACTCTTCATCAAACGCACTTCCTTGCATCTCCCTCACTTCACCACTTCCAAACATACACTGC
This sequence comes from Calotriton arnoldi, assembly GCA_963921515.1. NCBI lineage: Eukaryota > Metazoa > Chordata > Amphibia > Caudata > Salamandridae > Calotriton > Calotriton arnoldi. Next base: position 3,689,482 of record CAWUFW010000721.1, read on the forward strand.
ACTCACTCACATTTAAGCAATGTATTTCCTTTTGCTTTTGCCCTGTAAATATTTTGCCATCTGTGCACCCCATTCACACACATTTCCACAGAATTTCAATTGCAACTGGAATACATGACCATTGTTCTGTGTGCTCTGCAGAGACGTCAACCCACTGGCCACTGACAGCCACTTTGCTTTGGCTTCAGCGTCAGAGCACTCAATCAAAGCCCTACAAACACCTGGCAGGGCTCAAAGTATGCACAGAAAAAAATACAGAAACACAACATGACTAAATAGCTAACTCTTGAGGAAGGCAAGATTAAGTAAAACTTGAAATAATAGAGAAATGGACCAGTGGCGTAACGAAATTTGAGGAGGCCCCCCTGCAAGGTGCAGGGAGGGGCCCCCGCTCCGGATTTTATCTGGAGCTCTCGGACAAGAGTACTGTGCTGAGGGGGCCCCCTGCAGCTTGGGGGCCCCCCGCACCGCGGGGGCTGCGGGGGCCTGTGTTACGCCCCTGAAATGGGCATAAGAAATGGTCGAAACATGTAGGCAAGACATAAGCGGATAGGTGGCCTCTTATAGCCCATCAACAATCCATGTGATACTTCTTTTTAATCATATCTGGGGTACTCCGCTAATAAAGGGAAAATTCCCATTGGAGTGAACCCCAAGATATTTTTTATTTTCCCGGATCCTTGCTATTATCTAGTTAATTTTATTTGTGTTCACAGATATTGGTTGAATCCACCAAGGTGATATCTAACTACCTTGGTGTGGACAGGCCACCTCTGATGAAGCATGCCACAAGAAGTGGGTGAGCTAACCTACCCATATCTATTGGATACCCGCAGTTGACCTAGGACTCCTCTAGATGTCCTCTGCGATAACCCAAGGACCTTTTGTGTGAATTTTTTTTTACAAGTATTTAATGGTCTGAGGACAAGGCAGCTGCTGAGATGGCCGAACGCCGCTTATTATCCCTGCTATCTCATCTTGAGAAGGAATTGGTTCTTCAGGCGGGCTTCACTCACACACATCTTGGATACAGCAATCGGCGATAAAGCAGCCTGTGTGAGCTGTCTCAAAAAGTTCAAGGGTAGCCCGTAACAGCAGTAGCATCCTTGTCCTCTCAAAGCATGAGTATTATTTACTGCCTGAGCTTACCAGAGCTTACCAAGGGTTCTATCGCCTGATACGCCATAACACTCCAGCACATTGAGGGTGAGAAGCCTGATTGATGGTAGACACTGAGCAGTACATGATGGTATGCTATATTACACACCATACATTTCCATAGGACTCTTTCTATTTACCTGCGATGGAAGAGGAGTCAAACCTATGGAAGGTTGGTGATGGAGAAATGAGGCTGCCTTTGTCTTTCAGCTATCTGTTTTTTAGGCATTCATAAGAGTAGCACTTTGAAACTGGGATTTTTTTCCGGTCAGAAGCAGGCACAAATAAAACTGGTATTGTTTTATAACAAAGGTGACTGGAAAAACTCAGGGGCTGCTCATGCCATAAGGTCTTCTCTGAGCATCAATTAATCAATCAATTTTATAAAGCACTGCTCCTCACCCCTGAGGGTATCCAGGCGCTTAGGTGTTGTTGGTCTCAGTCGAAGATCCAGGTCTTAAGTTCTCTTCTGAATTCCACCAGGGAGAGTGATGTTCGTAGGTGGAGGGGCAGTGTGTTCCAGGCCGTCAGAGTGAGGTAGGAGAAGGTGTGACCTCTGCTTTGGCTGCGGCAGATGCGGGGGTGAGCGAAGGCCAGAGAGGTGGAGCGCAGGTGTCTGGTGGGTTGGTGGAAGTTCACTCGGTGGTTGATATAAGCTGGTCTCTCGTCGTGTGCATGAGCTGGTGATTAGTGTTTTTCTTCACCAACCTCCAGGCATTTCATTCGTGGATAAGTTGTATTAATTGACCTACAGATTGCTTTCAGTGTCACTGATTCATGCCAGTAGTGAATGAGCATGAAGAAAAGACATACATTGAACATGTTCTGTTTTAGAGTCTCATGTTGTACAAGTCTGCCTGTGTTTATGATTTTCTCTGTGCATATGCTCTGATCATGTGGTGAGCTACTAGTTTGGTCTGGTCAGAGTAGATTAGTAACTATCAAGGAAGCATCTGGAAATGAGCTACTTCTATTGCATTGGTTTCTACTGCATGTGTACTATTGATGTATTTACCTCTGTCTTTAACATAATGAATGAAATTCGCCATCACTGAACATGCAACAACTTCTGCCTTAAGATCTTTAGGTCTACACACAGAGGACCTGATTCACAACGGTAAACTTACACCTTTGTGTAAGTTTACTCTTTTTTAGCATTCACAAATCCGCAATTTAATAGTAACGTTATGACTGCAGATACTCTGCGGTCGTAAATTTACTATTAAACTGAAGTTTTGTGAATACCAAAAAAGAGTAAATTTACACAAAAGGGGTAAGTGTATCTATATGAATCAGATCCGGAGTATTTTCATTGCCACCAAGTCATGCATCTAGTAAGTGAGCATGAACGTTGAAGAGATACAGATTACAGAAGCATGCCTGGCGAGGGAGCATGAACGTTGAAGAGATACAGATTACACAAGCATGCCTGGTGAGGGAGCATGAACGTTGAAGAGATACAGATTACACAAGCATGCCTGGCGAGGGAGCATGAACGTTGAAGAGATACAGATTACACAAGCATGCCTGGTGAGGGAGCATGAACGTTGAAGGGATACAGATTACAAAAGCATGCCTGGTGAGGGAGCGTGAACGTTGAAGAGATACAGATTACACAAGCATGCCTGGTGAGGGAGCATGAACGTTGAAGAGATACAGATTACAAAGCATGCCTGGTGAGGGAGCATGAACGTTGAAGAGATACAGATTACAGAAGCATGCCTGGTGAGGGAGCATGAACGTTGAAGAGATACAGATTACACAAGCATGCCTGGTGAGGGAGCATGAACGTTGAAGAGATACAGATTACAAAGCATGCCTGGTGAGGGAGCATGAACGTTGAAGAGATACAGATTACAGAAGCATGCCTGGTGAGGGAGCATGAACGTTGAAGAGATACAGATTACAGAAGCATGCCTGGTGAGGGAGCATGAACGTTGAAGAGATACAGATTACAAAAGCATGCCTGGTGAGGGAGCATGAACGTTGAAGAGATACAGATTACAGAAGCATGCCTGGTGAGGGAGCATGAACGTTGAAGAGATACAGATTACAGAAGCATGCCTGGTGAGGGAGCATGAACGTTGAAGAGATACAGATTACAGAAGCATGCCTGGTGAGGGAGCATGAACGTTGAAGAGATACAGATTACACAAGCATGCCTGGTGAGGGAGCATGAACGTTGAAGAGATACAGATTACACAAGCATGCCTGGTGAGGGAGCATGAACGTTGAAGAGATACAGATTTCACAAGCATGCCTGGTGAGGGAGCATGAACGTTGAAGAGATACAGATTACACAAGCATGCCTGGTGAGGGAGCATGAACGTTGAAGGGATACAGATTACAAAAGCATGCCTGGTGAGGAGCGTGAACGTTGAAGAGATACAGATTACACAAGCATGCCTGGTGAGGGAGCATGAACGTTGAAGAGATACAGATTACACAAGCATGCCTGGTGAGGGAGCATGAACGTTGAAGGGATACAGATTATAGAAGCATGCCTGGTGAGGAGCATGAGCGTTGAAGGGATACAGATTACAGAAGCATGCCTGGTGACGGAGCATGAACGTTGAAGAGATACAGATTACAGAAGCATGCCTGGTGAGGGAGCATGAACGTTGAAGAGATACAGATTACACAAGCATGCCTGGTCTGGGAGCATGAACGTTGAAGGGATACAGATTACAAAAGCATGCCTGGTGAGGGAGCGTGAACGTTGAAGAGATACAGATTACACAAGCATGCCTGGTGAGGGAGCATGAACGTTGAAGAGATACAGATTACACAAGCATGCCTGGTGAGGGAGCATGAACGTTGAAGGGATACAGATTATAGAAGCATGCCTGGTGAGGGAGCATGAACGTTGAAGGGATACAGATTACAGAAGCATGCCTGGTGACGGAGCATGAACGTTGAAGAGATACAGATTACAGAAGCATGCCTGGTGAGGGAGCATGAACGTTGAAGAGATACAGATTACACAAGCATGCCTGGTCTGGGAGCATGAACGTTGAAGGGATACAGATTACGGAAGCATGCCTGGTGAGGGAGCATGAACGTTGAAGAGATACAGATTACAGAAGCATGCCTGGTGAGGGAGCATGAACGTTGAAGAGATACAGATTACACAAGCATGCCTGGTGAGGGAGCATGAACGTTGAAGAGATACAGATTTCACAAGCATGCCTGGTGAGGGAGCATGAACGTTGAAGAGATACAGATTACACAAGCATGCCTGGTGAGGGAGCATGAACGTTGAAGAGATACAGATTACAGAAGCATGCCTGGTGAGGGAGCATGAACGTTGAAGGGATACAGATTACAGAAGCATGCCTGGTGAGGGAGCATGAACGTTGAAGAGATACAGATTACAGAAGCATGCCTGGTGAGGGAGCATGAGCGTTGAAGAGATACAGATTACAGAAGCATGCCTGGTCAGGGAGCATGAACGTTGAAGAGATACAGATTACAGAAGCATGCCTGGTGAGGGAGCATGAACGTTGAAGGGATACAGATTACAGAAGCATGCCTGGTGAGGGAGCATGAACGTTGAAGAGATACAGATTACACAAGCATGCCTGGTGAGGGAGCATGAACGTTGAAGAGATACAGATTACACAAGCATGCCTGGTGAGGGAGCATGAACGTTGAAGAGATACAGATTACAAAAGCATGCCTGGTGAGGGAGCATAAACGTTGAAGAGATACAGATTACAGAAGCATGCCTGGTGAGGGAGCATGAACGTTGAAGAGATACAGATTGCAGAAGCATGCCTTGTGAGGGAGCATGAACGTTGAAGAGATACAGATTACAGAAGCATGCCTGGTGAAGGAGCACGAACGTTGAAGAGATACAGATTGCAGAAGCATGCCTTGTGAGGGAGCATGAACGTTGAAGAGATACAGATTACAGAAGCATGCCTGGTGAGGGAGCATGCCCACAAGTCATGTTAACCTTTTCTTGAAAAGCTTTGGATCTAACCCATCTAGTCCATCGCGTAAGATATTTTGTGAGCATTCCCTGGTGGTTAGGTTTTCTCCTCTGACCATGTAGTGACAATGTTCTTCTAAAATGCATCCTCTTATGGTGTGGAGTGCAGCTGCTTTGGTCTGGTCAGTGTTGCCTTGTTGTCTATTTTCACCATAGGCCAAAGACTAATGTCTCTCCTCTGAGCCAGTGGTGATGAAACGCTCCTACTGCAAAGGTCTCATTGGTGCACATAGTTGTGTAATTAGCATTGCAGAGTAAAGGGAACCCATGATGGAAATGTAGTGTCAGCAAACATGAAGTGATCAGCGTTTCAAGCTGTATAAATCAGCCAATAGAGCGTTTCCATTGCCGCTGAATCACGCCAGGAGTGAATGACCATGAAAAGGAGGCAGACACTTCTCACAAAAGAATGCCTTCTGAGATGCATGATTGTATAACAGAGTGCATAGGTGAGTGAGAACCAGTGGCAGGAATAGAGCCTTGTGCCGCAAACGGGGTTGTAGCTGACCGTGTAGTCGCCCACTGCCTTACCATTCACCATTCATACACTCTTCTACTCATACAGCCTCCTGTCCATGAATTCACTCATCTGTTCACCCAACCATGTATTCACCTATCCATATATATATAAATACTTAAGCATCCATCCATGCTTCCCATCACTCATCCACCCATTCATCTGGCCCTAGACTCATTATCTCACTCATCCACCCATTCATCTGGCCCTAGACTCATTATCTCACTCATCCACTGAACATTCCACACAAACAAACAAAAGAGCCAATCAATGAAGAAACATTTTCAATCAAACAAAAGCCAGGCTTTGCCAATGCTTGTTCATGTAGAAGGCAACTTGTCTTACTTCTTCACACTATTACGGATGCAATATTAAACAGGCCACATGCCTTTCATTCTCAAGGTAGCCTCGGATTACTGGAGCTGTGCTGTAAAGAAGGGGGTGGGGAATGCATTCTTATAACTGTGCACTGATCTCTGAGGTTTGTTCAGCCAGTCTGAAAGAGAACATACTCAACAGACAGAAAAAATCAAGGATCAAGGTGTACAAATAAAGCAGAAAGTAGGAGTGAAACACAAAGAAGGAGGGACTCCTCACACTCATACTGGTGTAAGAAATTAAAGCAATGGTTTTCTTCAGTAGAGCAGGTAGAAGGGCCAGGTGAATCCCCAGAGCATTAGATCCCCCAGTACAATCCTTATAATTCCACACCAGTGTCTCAGCTTCTCTTCCCATCCCAGGCTGCCTGAACTCAACTCTGAAACTGTTCCTGCAACAAGCATTCCTGAGTGCTCAAGGACAATGATTATTAAGCATCCATGCAAACCTGCAAAGGTGTAAATCCACGTTAAGATACAAATACAACATTTGCACCCGGATATAGCAAGGTAGAAGGGAAGAGCTGAGTTTAGAGCTGTAGTGTCCTCCCCACCCCAAGCAGCCGCCAAGGACTACACCACACACGGGTCTTGTTAATACACGTCTTTATTCTTCTGTGTGTAACCACGAACTCAACATTCTAAAGGAGCCTTCAGTGCATTCCACCATAATGTTAATGTTAATGTTAATGACATTTATAAAGTGCGTCGATTACCCGGAGGTGTCCTGGCATCTTCTAATGGCCATAGGCGGAAGAAAGGATATCGTGATCGGATTATTGTGAGAAGAGCCAAGTTTTTAAGCCCTTTCTGAAGGACAGAAGATCCATAGTGTTTCTTAAATAAAACGGCAAATCATTCCAAGCTTTTGCCGCGCAATGAATGAAGCTTCTGCCACCCCATTGGGCTTTTTTTATACGCGGCACTATGACCAACTTGGCCCCCTTTGATCGCAGTGTTCTTTCCGGAGTATACCATTGGAGTCGCCGTTTTAGATAGTCCGGCCCTGTGCCTTGGAGTGCTTTAAAAACCATGCATAGAGCCTTAAAGCGTACTCGACTCCTTACTGGGAGCCAATGCAATTTTTTTATGTCTTTAGATACCGAGGAAAATCTCGATGTTCCTGTGAGCAGTCTAGCTGCTGCATTCTGTAACACTTGTAGCTTGTTCAAGGATCTTTGCTGAGCATTTAGGTAAAGACAATTGCAATAGTCCAGTCTTGCCATTACAAGAGCCGTGACCACTATTTGCCTGCTTTCCAGGGGCAAAAATGGCAATATTTTCCTAAGCATTCTCATAACAAACATTGTTTTTGATGCCACTGCATTTACCTGGGGCCCGAAGGTGAGTCTCTCATCCACTATTACACCCAGGTTTTTAACCTTTTTTGTGGGAACGGGGAGAGTGCCCATCGAGTCCGGCCACCAGTTGGGTGTCCAAAAGTTGGCATTGTTCCCGAACAATATAACCTCGGTTTTACCCGAGTTAAGTTTTAGGCAGTTGTCTGCCATCCAACTTCCCACTGATAGCATGCAATCCTGGAAACGTCCTTCAATGCCTGCCTCTTTGCCTGGTGTCAGAGATACCACAATTTGGGTATCATCCGCGTAAGAGGTGAGACCAAATCCAAATGCGCTTATGATAGGAGCCAGAGCGCTGACATAAACATTGAAAAGCGTCGGGCTGAGAGAGGACCCCTGTGGTACCCCACAGGGCAGTGCAAAAGAATTGGACTGATAGTCTCCCAGTGCCACAATTTGTCTTCTGTCAGCAAGAAAAGATCTCAAAAGATCCCAGGCTTTCCCACGGATTCCACATGCTTTTAGACGGTCCATTAGTATAACGTGATGGACCGTGTCGAAGGCAGCGGACAGATCCAATAGGATCAGTGCTGCCCTACCTCCCCGATCAACAGCTTCCCTGATCTCCTCCGTGGCTTTAATGAGTGCGGACTCTGTGCTGTGTCCCTCTCTGAAGTCATATTGAGAGGGATCCAACGCTTGTGTCTCTGCTAGAAAGAAGCTTAGTTGTCTATTCATTATTTTTTCAATCAATTTTGCTGGTAGTGGGAGTCTAGAAATAGGGCGAAAATTATTCGGGTCTTTAGGGTCCAAGCTGGGCTTTTTTAAAAGGGGCAAAATAGAGGGCAATTTCCAGCGAATGGGGAAGTGCCCTGTTAAAAACATAGAATTGAATATGGATGACAAAGATCCTACGATCGGGCCCGGGGCCAGTTTGATCACCGCAACTGGACATGGGTCATATGGTGACCCTGAATTTACATCCATAAGGACACCTATGTAACACCTATGTCACAGTTCTACGGAGTCCGTCTAGAGCCAAACGAGTTCCATCATTTCTAATTCGCAAGGCACTACAAGTGCCAGATCTCTAACTCCTAAAAGGTTTGTGTTGGACACTGTTACCGTGTTGAAGCTCCAGACCTTCCGAGATCAGGCAATGCTGCAAGGACCAAACGAGGTATTCAATAGTAAAATGGGTGCATTTACAGAAGCTGATAAAATTATACTTGAGGTGAAAACTGCAGTCTAAAATGAGCACATTATTTACCAGTAATCTGAGTCCTTCTCATCCCAGTCCTTACACTGTGAGGTGCCTGCACCTCCCCAGAGAAACACTGTAATGTAAATTAATTTTTTAAGGAATCATGTTTACTTAGTCCCATTTCTATATCCATGACCCCTCTATAAAAGAGCCCCTTCCCCTCCCATCCTTCTTTTAATATTAAGTTGATCAATATTTGGAAGTGCAAATTCTAGGGAGGAAGGGAGGGTAGTTGGACTGGGACGACCAAGACTATGAATCAGGGTAATGAAGATTACCAGTAAGTAGTGTGTTCGTTACCCATCATCCGTCCTCCTCATGGAGGATATAACAAGTAAGTAATCTGCACAGGCAAATAAGTGATGCTGAACAATCATAAATGTAAATAAAAAACAATTCAACGCATTGCTAAATCATGGACTAGTTCACCAACCTCCTAGCCAAAGTGAAGGCTGAAGAGAAGGCTACTTTAGCTGACAACCAAGGCAACTTTGCGGTATGTAACGGTTCAAATGGGACCTCTTGTAACCCCTTCAGAACTATAGAGAGATCCCCATAAGTAATAGGAGTAGAGACTCCCATTTTCCTGAGTCTGAAACTCTTCAGGAGACAGCAACAAGAGGAGCAATGTTAGTCAGATCCTCTGCTGAACCTCTGAAAGCTCTTATCGCTGCCCTCAGTGAGGACAGAGTAGAGGTCCAAACCCATCAAAAACTCATCCCCTAAAAACTCCAGTACTTGAAATGGATTCAAAGAATGTGAGTTAGATCCTATCTTTGAACACCACTTGGTGAAAAATATTCAATCTTTAATATATAAACGTAATGTACAAGATTTTAGATGCTTGAATATCACATACAACTTGTTTAGAACAACCTAAACCCTCTAATACATCTCTCTCAACTTCCAGGCCATTTATCTCAGGTGCCTGAATGTTTGTCAAGATAGCTTCAGAAATTGAAGTCGGGGAGGATCCAAATGAAGGCGAAACAGGCCCTCCATCACCATCTGTATCATGTGAGGAAACCAAGGTCGCCTCGGTCAGAAAGGTGCTACCAGCACAACTTTCAGCCTCTCCTCCTGAATCTTACGAAGCACCTTCGGAAGGAGGGGAAAGGGGGAAATGCATACAGCAACTCCCTTGTCTAGGGAATCACAATACATCCAGCATGTAGGCCTGTGGAAACAGCACTTCTGTGCAAAAGTAGGCAAGCATTGCATTTGGAGGAGATGCAAACAGGTTGATTGTTGGAAGACCGAAGCAATCAAATCGGAGTGACAATAGGTGAAATGCCACAGAGGATGGTAAGTTGCGGCAGAGAATCTGCTTGATAATTTAGGGGTCCGTGAATATAAAACACCGTTATGGCAGCCAGTTGGATCTCTTGCCAGGAAACAATCTTTTCTGTGACTGCGTTGAGCTCCCAGCTCCCCTGCTTTGATTTCTCCCCCAAGTGATTAATTTGAGCCAGTGGTTTTCCAGTGCTGGGCACCGGCACTTAATTGTTAACCCTGGCAATTGTGACAGTCTGCCACAAGGTGGAGCTGATGGGCTAATTTAAAGATGACCCCAACAACAGTTAATTATTCATTCAATATACATTAACACATTACTATTACCTGCTGCCAAAGTCATTCTTGAGTGGAGAGGTGTGGTGCAGCGGCCAGGGTAGCTGACTTCGGAGCACAGGGTTCAAGGTTCGATCCCTGGCACCGGCGGCAGCTCAGCTCAGCACCATGTGACTCTGGGCAATAGCTCACTTAATTTCCACTACGGCCCCCAGCGCCTTGAGACCCGTAAGGGTGAGTAGCTGCGCTATATAAAAAAAAAAACGGACTTACTTACTTACATTCTTATAGCTTTGGGGGCCTGAAATAGTCCAAACTGTCACACTTGTAGGAGTGTGATGGTTAGTAGTTGTGTTGTTACTATTGTTGGAAGCACTGGAAGGGGCAATGTGTGGTGCAAGCTGCAGTGGACCACTGACGAGACCCCTGGCACTTATTTGTTTTACATATTAAGCAGTGCTGCCCCCCCCCCCATACTGTAGTGAACTCCCTTTAGTTGGATGATTGGGGTTTCTATGTCCTGGACCACTATTCGTTCACCTTTTCTCCTACGAAGACTGCCCCCAAACTCAAAGATTTGCATCCATCCTCAAAATCTGGGAAGAAGAAAGATGAAACGAGACGCTGTTTACTAAATTCTCCTCTGCCAACCACTCCTGGAGATATCTGGACACCTGAGGGGTCACTGATACAAAGTGCTCTAAATCCTAGGATATTGGATATCAATAGCTCAGGAAATGATTCAACTAAGGGTTGAGATGAAAACGAACCCACGGTAGAATCACCGTAGTGGCTGCCATCAGCAACTGAACTCACAACCATGTTCTGGCTGATGCTTGATCATGAGAGAGCAGATGGAACAAATTAGATTGCAGAGTCATGACCCAGCTTTGTGGAAGATAGACTAGGGCTCTCTTGACTATTGATTTTGGTCCCTATGAAAGTCACTTCCTGAGTCGGCTCCAAACTCGACTTCTTGTGATTCACAAGGAGGCCCAAGCTCCAGAGGGTAGAATAGACTGTGTTGATGTCTTGCTGCACATTAGAAAGGGAAGAAGCACCTAAAAGTAGGCCCCGGTTGGAGTTCGCGAAGTTCTGCTACGCAGAACTCCGCAATGTGAACAAAAAACTCCTCTGCGCTACACGGAGTTCTGCAAGCGGTGGAATGTGTTAGGTCACGTCTGATTTTTAGCACCGGGTGTTTGTCCCATGGCACCATACACCATGCACCATGCAAGAGGGTGCTGCTTCTTTCTGCCGCTCGAGTAGATTTTCTACTCGAGTGGCAGCTTTCTCAATGCGAACAGATGGCATCTCAACGAGAGCAGTCGCGACCATCCACGACCGCCCATGTTGAGAATTTCGCCCGCGAGCGAGGAAAAACCTCAGCGAAGGGACTCTGAATGCTCCGCAGAGTGCGAAAAACTCTGCAAACTCCGTGAATGGAGCAGAGTTCACCGACCAGGTCTACCTAAAAGCCAAGATAGGGAAAAATAGACATTCCTTTCAAATGTAGGGCTATCATAACAGGAGCCAGTACCTTTTTTTTAAAAATTTGTGGACACATCGCCAAAACAAATGGAAGAGCCTGAAAATGGTAATGTTTTCCTTGGACATCAAACCATAGAAAGGCCTGAGTTTTTGGGTGAATTGGAAAATGAAAATAAGCATCCTGAAACTCCGGGGCCACTTCTGGAAGTAAAGGTAAGATGGTTTGTAGAGTTACCATTTTGAAAGTGTTTATCACAAGGAACTTGTTCAAGTCCTTTACGTTCAGTACTGGGCGAAAAGTTCCATCTGGCTTGAGCATCAAGAAAAGAGTTGAGTGGAAACTTTGGTTCCATTGATCTGGACGTACCGTAACCACTGCATGCTTGATAAGATGCTCTTGACCTCCCTGCAGCAAGGAGGTTTTCCTTAACTGGTCTTTTGATGATGCAGTATTTCTGAACCATGGATTCTAACAAGTGTTCTTGATTGGAATTTGATATCTATTCTATATGATGCACAACATCCAAGCATCCTGAACCATTGTTGACCATTGATGAAAGAAGTTCTTCATCTGTCCTCCTCCTGCGATATAGTCACTTTTGTTGTTCTTGTGAATGAGCGGACGAAGCTGGGATTTTACAGCAAACGCAGCCCCCGGGCCACTGGCTGGGCCATGAAAGGGATGTTTACTTTCTTTTACATTCTGCAGGATTTTCCTCTGCCAGAATGACTTCTTACCAGTGAAAAGTTTACATGGTCTAAAAGTTTTTGTCTCTTCAACTGACTTCTGGACCATCTCATTAAGTTCCTCACTGAATAATTTAGTACAAGTGAAAGGCGACTTCTGAACCAGTGCTCTCTGGCCCCTATTCAGTTTCTAAAACTTCATCAATAGCACTCTTTGTTCCTGAATTGCTAACCAAGTTGGTGATGATGCTGACCACAAGGAATCAAACGTAACATCCGATAGAAATTGAGCCAGAACCTTGATGTTGGCCAAGATTGAAAGATGAACTACACCCTCATTTAAATAGTCATAGAGGGACTCAATCAATGAATCAAGTGTCTTGTAAAGCGTGACTATTCACCTGTAAGGGTCTCAAGGCGCTGGGGGGATACTGCTGATCCGTCTAAGGCGCTGTGGTTTAGTCGAAGAGCCAGGTCTTGAAGTCCTTCCTGAATTGAGCAGTGACGGTGATTGGCTGAGGTGGAGAGGCAGGGTGCTCCAGGTCTTCGCTGCGAGATAGGAGACAGATCTTTCTCTGACCGTGGTTTTGTGGATACGGGAGATGGCAGCCAGGGCCAGTTGGGTGTAGCAGAGGTCTCTGGTGGGTGAGTGGAATGCAAGGCGGTGGTTAAGGTACACAGGTCCTGCGTCGTGTAGGGCTTTGTAGGCATGTGTTATGTTATGCTAGGTTAAAATATTTGTAGAGCGCACATACACCGGATGGTTTCTTGGTGCTATATATAGGAGTAGCCTAAGTCCTGATGAGTTATTCATATGCCTGAGTGAACAGCCATGTCTTAAGGAGTCTTCGGAATCTCAGGAGGTCTGTACAGGATCTAATATCATGGGGTAAGGTGTTCCAGAATCGGGGGGCCAGCACCGCAAATCTGCTGCCACCTAACCGCTTTGATTTGTAGAGCGGGGTGACCAAAAGGTTCATGTGAGCTGAGCGCAAATTGCGGATGGGTATGTGTCTCTGAATAGGATTGGAGACAAATTGAGGGCAGGTGCCATGCAAGGATTTGAAAATGAGGCACCCAATTTTGAAGGCACAGCGTTGTGATATGGGAAGCCAATGTAGCTTCCTCATCAGAGGAGAAGCATGCTGCCATCTAGGCTGATGAAAAATCAGTCTCGCAGCCTGGTTCTGCACAAGTTGAAGTCTTTTCACTAAATATAGTGGCAGACCTAAATACAGTGAGTTTGTGTAGTCGATGTGAGAGATAACTAGGGCAAGAACTGCCTGCACCAGTGCTTCCCTAGTAAGAAATCTCCTGATTTTTCTTATCTTACGTACCTGGAAGAAACAGGTAGAGACTACCATTCCAATCTGGGACTTCATGGATAAGTTGCAGTTGATTGTGACTCTAAGGCTCTTCGCTGAGGAAGATGGAGTGGGGGGAGAGCCCAGCTCGGCTGGCCAAAAAAGGGAGCTCCAAGGATTTCGAGCACCTCCTTTGAGGACCAGCTCGGTGTTGTCTGGGTTTAACTTTAAATGATTGCAGTTCATCCAATTGCGGATGTGCAGCATGGTAGCTTGCAATTCAGATCTAGAGTCAGATGTGTTGTCGATGGTAAATATTAGTTGCAGATCGTCTGCATAGTTGAATGTGCACACATTTCTTTCTTTTAAGGACAGGATCAAAGGGAGTAGATATAAGTTGAACAAATGCGGGGATAATGAAGATCCCAGTGGCACTCCGCACATTGTGCTCATATTAGGCGCGGTAAACTGGGAAAGGTGAACAGACTGGGAGCGATCCTCCAGGAAGGACGTGATCCAGCTAAGAGCTGGACCCTGGAGTCCTGTGCCCCTGACACGGCCCATCAATATACCGTGGTCGACCATGTCAAATGTCGTTGACAGGTCCAGTAGCACCAAAGCCTGAGGGGTCCCCTTGTCGGCAGTCTCCCATAATTTGTCTGTTACAGTTAGTATTACCGCCTCCATTGAGTGCAAGGGTCAGAACCCTGCTTGGTGAGGGTCAAGGTAATGAGATTGTTCGATAAATGAGCAGAGGCAATTTGCCACATGAGATTCCAATACCTTGGACAGAAAGGCAAGCAAGGATATAGGACGGTAGTTTATCGGGATCAGGGGTCTACCTCAGGTTTTTTTTAGAAGAGAAACTATGATAGCTCTTTTAAAGGCTCTAAGGACACAGCCCTGTGTTAATGACTCGTTTAGAAGAGAAAGGGCAGGCTCAGGACCAGCAGTAAAAACTTATTTTAAAATATAAGGTGGACAGCTGTCAGTAGGGGATCCAGATTTGACTTTGATCAAGAGTTCCAACAGCGCTTCTCTACTGATTGCCGGAAATTGATGAAGGGCGCAGGGGTTTCTCAGCGCCGTGGGTAATGCCTCATAAGCACAGCCAGTGGGAATGCTGGCTTTAATCATAGTAATTTTATCGATGAAAAAGGTGTTCAAAGAGTTCAAAGTGCTTGAGAAGGATGGGTTTTATTGTAACTCTATCATGATTGGAGAGCTCATTGACAATTGTAAATATTTCTTTTGTTTTGTTAGTGGAGCTCAGGATCTTAGAGGAGAAATAGGTGGCCTTAGTCAATTGAATAGATTTTTTATATTCCTTAAATTGAGCTAAGTAAATCTCTTTTTTATCAGGGGAGAAATTCCGTCTCCATTTCCTTTCAGTTTGGCGCAGAACTAGTTTTTGAGACTTTAAGACTTCTGAGAACCATCTCTGGGCCTCATGGCGTCTGGCTGTTTTTATTGTCCTGAGGGGAGCATGTTCCTCGCTAGCTGCTGTTAACCAAGCTGTGATATTTTCCTCGCTTAGGTTAACGGATGGCTGAATAATGGGAACTGTGTTCGCCAGCGTGCTATGAAAGGCATTAATATCAATGCTGTTCCAATTCCTTGCCATGAGCCCTCCTTTGACTGGGAGTTTGTCTGAAATTATATTATTGATCACAAACTTTATTAAGAAGTGATCAGACCATGTGCAAGGGAACACTGTCAATGCGGACACTACAAGATTGGATGTCCAAATTTGATCCAGTATGTGTCCTTTGATGTGTGAGGGGGAAGTTACGTGTTGAGTACAGTTCAATCCACTAAGTAGATCGGTCAGTTCAGCAGAGTGTGGTCCACCTGTCACATCATTGGCCCAATAATTAAAGTCACCTATCAGCAAAAGTTTTGCATGGTTGATTATAAGATGGGCCATCCGCTCACCTAATATTTGGTGAAAAAGGGGCCTGTTCTGGGGGGGCCTGTATTGCACTACACAAAGGACTTGAAGGTGATTCTTTTGTTGACTGGGAGCCAGTGGAGGTCTTTCAGGTGGCCGATGATGTGGCTGCAGCAGGGATGTTGAGGATGAGTCTGGCAGAGGCGTTCTGAATATTCTGCAGTTTCTTGAGGAGTTTCTGGGTGATGCCAGCGTAGAGTGCATTGCCATAGTCGATTCTGCTGCTGATGAGTGCGTGGGTGACTGTCTTCCTGGACTCAGTGGGGATCCACTTGAAAATCTTACGGGGCAGGTGTAGCACGTGGAAGCAGGATGATGAGATGGCATTGATCTGGCAGTCCATGATGGGTGAGGAGTCCAGGATTTTGTGCGTGGTCTGTGGGCATTGGGAGGGTTCCAAGTGCTGCCGGTCACCAGGTATTTTCCCAGGTGGAGGGGGTGGAGCCCAGAATGAGGACTTTGGTCTTCTCTGAGTTGAGTTTGAGGCAGCTGTTCTTCATCCAGGTGGTGACAGCCTCCATCCCTTTGTGGAAGTTTTTCTTGGTGACTGTGGGTTCGTTGGTGAGGGAGAGAATCAGCTGGGTGTCACGGCATAGGAGACAATGTTGAGGCTGTGGTTCCTGACGATGGCTGCGAGTGGGGCCAAGTAGATGTTGAATAGAGTGAGGCTCAGGGAGGAGGCCTGAGGCACTCCGCAGCTGATCTCTATGGGTTCAGAGTGGAACAGTGGTAGTCTGACCCTTTGTGTTCGGCCAGTGAGGAAGGAGCGGACCCATTCCAGGGCTTTGTCGTGGAAGCCAGCATCATGGAGTCATGGAGTCTTGTGCATAGGATGCGGTGAGAGACAGTATCGAAGGCGGCTGAGAGGTCCAGGAGGATGAGGGATGCAGTTTTGCCTCAGTCAAGGAGGGTACGGACATCGTCTGTGGCAGCGAGGAGGGCGGTCTCGTGCTGTGGTCGCTTCGGAAGCCAGATTGGGAGAGGTCCAGGATGTGGTTCGCTTCGATGAACTCAATGGACTCAAAAAGTTGGCCTTCTCGATGACCTTGGCTGGGAAGGGGAGCAGAGAGATGGGTCTGAACTTCTTGAGGTCCGTCAGATCGGCAGAGGATTACTTCAGCAAGGGGTTGATCTCTGCGTATTTCCAGTCTTCCGGGAAGGTGTCGGTGTTGATGGAGCAGTTGATGGTGTGGCAGAGTTTGGGGGCTCTGTTGAAGATGTGGTGCTGGCAGGGGTCCGAGGGTGCTTTGGAGTGGATGCTATTCATGATCTTGAAGGTGTCGTCAGAGGTGAGGGTAGTCCAGCTGCGTAGGGTCTATTGGGGTCCAGTGTTATTGGGTGCAGTGGTTGTGGATGGGATGAGAGGGTCTTGGGTATCGTGGTTGTCGAAGCTGTTGCATATCGCCTTAATCTTGTGGTGGAAAAATGTGCCAAGGTCATTGCAGAGGTCTTGGGAGAGTGGGATGTCTGCTGTCTCTGTGCTGGATTTGGTGAATTCTTGAAGAGTTCTTTGCTGTTGAGGGCATTGGCATTGATCCTTTCTTGAAGGGCTGCTTTCTTTGTTCTAATGAGGTGGTGGTGTGCGGTGACAGCGGTTTTGAAGGCTGAGTGGTCTCCTGGGGTCTTGCTGCTTCTCCATCTCTTCTCGAGCCTTCTACAGGTGCGTCTGGACTCATGAAGGGCGGGTGAGAACCAGCTGGCTCTCTTGGAGTGTTACTTGCCTAGGGCTTTCATCAGGGGAGTCAGAGTGTCTGCACAGATGGAGATTCATCAGTGGAAGTTGTGTGGTGATGTATTAGCATCTGTGGCTGTTAGTGGAGGGGTTTTGCTGAGGGAGGTGGCGAGCTGTTCTTCAGTTACCTTGTTCCAACTTCTGCTAGGGTAGCAGTGGTCGTGGTGGTGTACAGTGGGTTTGGAGAAGGAGAAGTGGACGCAGTGGTGGTCAGTCCAGAGAAACTCAGAGCTTTGGCTGAAGGGGATGTTGTCACTGGCAGAAAAGAACGGGTCGAGCGTGTGTCCTGCTGAATGGGATGGGGAGGTGACCAGTTGTTTGAGTCCAACGGTGGTGAGGTTCTCCAGGAGGATGTCCAGGTGAAAGTTGAGGTCGCTGAGGAGGATGTAGTCTGTGGAGGCGAGAGTGTGGGGTGCAATGAAGTTGATGATGGAATTGCTGAAGGGTGGACAGGTTCTGGGGGGTCTGTAGATGAGGGTGCAGTGGACGGTGGTGTTCAGATTGGTCAGTACCTGGAAGTGGAGGTGGTCCATGGTGGTCGAGTGGTCGTCCAAGTAGGTGGTGAGGCAGAGGGTCCTTTCGCGTACGATGGTAATGCCTCCACCCGGTTTGTTGATTCGGTCCTTGTGAATGATCTTATAGCCATCTAGGATGGTGGTGGCAATATCCAGGGCGGAGGTGGAGTTCATCCAGTTGTCTGGAGGAAACCGATGTCGGGGTCAATGGAGTCAAGCAGGTCCCAGACTTCTACAGCGTGTTTGTGGAGGGAGCATGTGTTGAGCAGGATGCATCTGAGGCGATCGGGTCCGGTATTATTCGGTTGTGCGGTGAGCGGGACTGGTGTGTGGTGGCAGGCGAAGGTACAGCTGCAGTCCCGGCAGAAAAAAGGACTGTGTGTCATTCGGCAACACCAAGCAGGAAGTGGTGTGGCGTCTGGATATGAGGGTGCTGGCAACGTAGCGGTGGATTGTCCAAGAACCAGGGTTCGTAGCGCTGGGTGTGGTCCAAGCGCGGACGAGCGCAGAGGGGCTTGCCTTTGTTGCCACTTTGGCGCGCCAGCGGCATGCCCACTGCAGGCATCCGCACAGCCACTGTGCAACAGCCACCCTGCACCGCCATTAAGTAATGTGAGGGAGAGGGTTAGACAGCTGGGAGGCGGGAAAGTGGCGCTGGAGGGGTGCGGGGGCGAACAGCTGCAAGGACACAGAGGAAAAAGGTGCAAAAAGAGAAAAGAGGCAAGAAGGAAAGAAAAGGAACAGAAAAAGATGAAAGGAAGGAAAAATAGATAATAAAGGCAGAAAGCAGAGAGACAGAGTGCCAAGCAGCGACAGAGCAGATAAGCTCCCTACTGGACCACCAGAGAGGAGGCGCAGGCGGGTGCCTGCAGGTGGAGGAGGGCCTCGAATTCAGATCAGCAAGGGTCAGGGGCAGCAGCTACCTAGGTGGAACTGTGCGAAAAGGGAAGGAATTCACTGACAAGGACTGACAGTCTTTAAGAAGAGGCTTTTAGGCGTATGCAACATACATATTTGCACTGATAGTAAATTAGATGCTGTGTCGACCCTCTTTAAAGAGCCTTCTATTTTTAGGTCGAGCCTGAGCCAGAGCGCAAGCGCTGCTCTGGCGATGATCTGTTGTAGTACAGTACTGAGAGAAGCCCCACCCACTCCCCTGCCCATATTTTTCATTGGCTTGTGTCTTTGTCCTTCATAAATGCTGGCTTCTGATTCCTAAATAGGCTTGTTAGTCCCTCCTTAGTACGGCCATGTCTTCATTTGTAACCTCCCATGGCTACTGGCCCCTTTACTTGGTTGTTACACGGTACGTGTACTATTTTCTTTATTGAGTTTCTCCTACATTAGGCACGACAACGTGCTTTGCTTACATTCAGCAGGCCATGACCGCATTCACATTAGAAGCAGCCGGGACAATGGCAGCCGTTTGTTTGCAATGCCATAGGTCTCGCATTTAAATGCGAGACCTATAGCACTGCAAACATTTATTAATTCACTTCATCGCAGGGAGAATCTCCCTTCCACCCATTTACCCTGTTTGTTTGGAGGGGAGCTGTATCAGGCGTTGCTTTCTATTGTGTAGTTTTGATTCAAAAGAACACACCTTTTAAATTATGCGCCCCCAGAACCCCCGCCACACACACACACAATTTGTTATCGGGTGATGTGGCCAAGATCAACTCGTGAATTGTTCTGCGACCCAGCTGCCTGGCACTAAAGGTTCTGAGATGGAAGGATGTGAGGTCTTATTTAGACAGTTTTAGTTTTCATTTGACCTGCTCTCTTAGCCCCACCACCATCAGCACAGCGCTTGCTCATTCACGCTATGAATAGCGCATAGATAGGCCAAGAAGGAGCTAGTTTCATGTAGTCTCTGCAGCAGCCCCGCTACCTCAGCAGAAAAAGTAAGAGAAAGGGGACAATAGAGGCCCCTGTAGAACTCGAGGCTAGCCCGCGGTCTCCAGCCTCACCCTTGTTACTACGGATGAGTGACCCTGTATCTCTGACAGGTCATCAGTCCAACACCGCAGCTAACACGTTCGATCACAGGCGGCCTGGGAATGTGCAATGGGTGGAAGCCCCCCATGGCCTTTCTCTACCTCGTTTCTCCCTTTATCCTTCACCCCCCCTGCGTTCACCCTCGCTGGATTGGATCCTCTTTCCATTTCTGCCTCACCCTCCAACCCTTGCGCCTGAAAGAGTTAGAGGAGGGGAAACAACGTGAAGGAGAAAGACAAAACAAGGCTGACAGAGTGTGTGACCAGAGAGTTCACCAACGTCTTTCACTCATTGCACCCCTGTGCCCCCTCTCTCTGCCTTCAGTCTGTGGTTCCCTCCTCTGTGCTTACCCCCACTTTCCCTCTATTTCTCTCCCCCCTCTCTTTTTCCCTCTATTTCTGTCTCTCCCTCTCTCTCTGCCTCTATTTCTGACTCTATTTTGCTCGCTGCCCCTCTCTCTATTTATCTCTCCCTCTTCTGTGCCCCCTCTCTCTGCCTTTCGTCTGTGTCTCTCTCTTCTGTGCCCCCTCTCTCTGCCTCTTTCCCTCTATTTCTGTCTCCCCCTCTCTGTCTCAACCTCTATCGCTGCCCCTCTCTATATTTCTCTCTCCCTCTTCTGTGCCCCCTCTCTCTGCCTTTAGTCTGTGTCTCTCTCTTCTGTGCTTCCCCCCTCTCTGCCTTTAGTCTGTGTCTCTCACTTCTGTGCCCCCTCTCCGCCTTTAGTCTTTGTCTCTCTCTTCAGTGCCCCTCTCTCTACCTTTAGTCTGTGTCTCTCTCTTCAGTGCCCCCCTCCCTGCCTTTAGTCTATGTCTCTCTCTTCTGTGCCCTCTCTCTCTGCCTTTAGTCTATGTCTGTCTCTTCTGTGCCCCCTCTCTCTGCCTTTAGTTTGTGTCTCTCTCTTCTGTGCCCCCTCTCTCTGCCTTTAGTCTGTGTCTCTGTCTTCTGTGCCCCCTCTCTCTGCCTTTAGTCTGTCTCTCTCTCTTCTGTGCTCCCTCTCTCTGCCTTTAGTCTGTGTCTCTCTCTTCTGTGCCCCCCTCCCTGCCTTTAGTCTGTGTCTCTCTCTTCTGTGCTCCCTCTCTCTGCCTTTAGTCTGTCTCTCTCTCTTCTGTGCCCCCTCTCTCTGCCTTTAGTCTGTGTCTCTTTCTTCTGTGCCCCCTCTCTCTGCCTTTAGTCTGTGTCTGTCTCTTCTGTGCCCCCTCTCTCTGCCTTTAGTCTGTGTCTCTCTTTTTTGTGCCCCCTCTCTCTGCCTTTAGTCTGTGTCTCTCTCTTCTGTGCCCCCTCTCTCTGCCTTTAGTCTGTGTCTCCTTCTTCTGTGCCCCTTCTCTCTGCCTTTAATCTGTGTCTCTCTCTTCTGTGCTTCCCCCCTCTCTCCCTCTATTTCTCTCTCCCCCTCTCTCTCTCCCTCTATTTCTGGCTCTCCCTCTCTCTCTGCCTCTATCTGCCTATATTTCTGTCTCTCGTCTGTCTCTACCTCTCTGGCTGCCCCTCTCTCTATTTCTCTCTCCCTCTTCTGTGCCCCCTCTCTCTGCCTTTAGTCTGTCTCTCTCTCTCTCTCTTCTGTGCTCCCTCTCTGCCTCTTTCCCTCTATTTCTGTCTCCCCCTCTCTCTGCCTCTATTACTGTCTCTTCTTGTGCCTCCCTCTCTATTTATCTGCCTCTCTGCTTCTCTCACATCCTCTCTGCCTGCTTCTCTCTGTCTGCATTTCTTTCTGTTTCTCTGCCTCTCTTCTTTCTCTCGTTCGCCCTCCATTTGCCTGCTTATCTCTGTGTGTGTCTGGCTACGGTTCCCTCTGTCTCTCTATTCATTGTGTTCTCTGCCTCGGTTTGCTTTCTGACTAACCCTGGGCGTAGTTCGCGAAGTAGCGCTTCGCGAAGCTACGCAAAGTGAAGTTCGCACTACGCGAGCTTCGCGTAGCACTACGCGAACTGCGTAGTGCGTGTTCGCAATGATTACACAGTGCCGGATGCTTGTCCGCACTGTGCAATCATTGAAAACGGCATCTTGCACAGTGCGAGCTGTCTTTTACTGCCGCTCGAGTAGATTTTTACTCGAGCGGCAGCTTTCAACGCGGACTGGTAGTTTCTCATCGCGAGCGGTCGTGAGCATACGCGACCACTCGCAATGAGAAACCTGACCTCCCCGCGTTGAGAATCTCGCCGGGAGGTTTATTTTCCACCCTCGCGATCGGCAACTTGTGTTGCTGATCGCGAACGAGGAAAAAGTCTCGCCGGGATGTCATTTTGCTTGCTCGCGGTCGCCAACTTGACGTTGAGGACCGCGAGCAAGCAAAAAATGACCGCTGCACTACGCTACGCGTGTTTGCACTGTGCTACGTGCAATTCGCGTTGTGCGAAGTAGCGCAAACTTCGCAAACTACGCGAGCGTAGCGTAGTTTTCCACCCAGGCCTATTTCTGACCCCCACTGTCTCTGGATATATATATATATATATATATATTATCTACTGGCGGTCGCCAGTAGATAGTTATAGTTAGGACCTATTTTCCATAGGAAATCCGCAACATTCTATTTGAAATAACTTTGGCGCCGGTTGACGAATCTTCGCGAAATTTTCAAACTTTGTGGCCTGCTCCGGTCCACTCCTATCCTGAAAGTTTTGGGGTGACTCGGCAAGCAGGGGCCGAGAAAAAAGGGGGTTCCCAAAACGTGTTTTCCCCAGGCAATTTTCCATAGGAACCTTTCATCGCAGCTACAGCCCGAACTGCTGAACGGAATTACACCAAATTTGCCAAAAACGGTAGCCCTTGGTTCAGAGTCGTACCTTTTGCTTAATGGTGTAAATCCGTTCAGTAGTTCCTGAGAAAATCAAAAATAAAATCACATATATATCTATGGCCGCGTAGGGTCCGCGTACCCTCCCGATCACGAGCTGTATGCTAATTGGCTGTCAACACTCCAAACCAGGAAGTGTTGGCAGCCACCTTATTCCTCGGTAGAACCGAGGCACAAGAAAAGACGAAAACAGACGCAAAAAACGCAAAAAGGGGGTAGGGTAGAAACACCCTGACCCCCTAGGCCTGCTCAGGGGGTCCTACAAGGACCCCCAGGGCCCATAAAGTTTTTTTTAAATCGGCAAAAAACGCGTTGGGTGCGCGGATCCTGCTGAGAAAATAAAAAAAGAAGCGCGGGCTCCCGCGCTTCGTGGTTAATTGGCCCCCGGGTGGGCCAAGTCCCGGGGGGGGGGGGCTTTATAAAAATAATGGTGGCGGGGGGGCACACGGCCCCCCCGCAGCCCCGGGGACCGCCACTTCCCCGGGGCACTAAATAATAAAATTTGGGGGTCCGTCACGGACCCCCGAGTCCCAGGGACCACTACCTCCCCGGGGCTGTGCAATTGAAGGGAGGGGGGCCGCGCGGCCCCCCTCCTAGAGCCCTTGATGGCCCTGGGGACCGCCACCCCCCAGGGCCGGCTCCTGCAGTGTCCCGGGGTGCCCACTGCTGTTTGCAATGACAGGGCGGGAGCCTCGCGGCTCCCGCCCTGTCATTGCAAACTTGCTTTGCTTCATTGAAGCGAGAGCAGGAAACCTGCTCTCGCTTCAATGAAGCAAAGCAGATTGCTTTTCCATAAGGGAGCTGCATGTCAGCAGCTCCCCTTATGGAAAAGCAATGCCGGCTCCCGCAGGACGCGGGGAGCCGGCGGGACCGTGCGGGGATTGGGGACCCCCCCACGGTCCCCAACGAGTGGCCAGGCCCCGGGGGATGGGGTCCCCGGGGCCATTAGTGGCCCGGGAGGGGGGCCACGCAGCCCCCCTCCCCAAAAATAAAAAATAAAATAAATAAATAAAAAAAGGGCAAGGCCGGCCCCGGGGGATGAGGTCCCCGGGGCCTTAAATGGCCTGAGGAGGGGGGCCACGCAGCCCCCCTCCAAATATTTTTATAATTAAAAAAAAGAGGGCATGCCCCAGGGGATGGGGTCCCCGGGGCCAATAGAGGCCCAGGGAAGTGGGGCCACGCGGCCCCTTTCCCGTTTTTTTTTTTTTTTTTTTACAGAAAATACTCAGGCCCCGGGGAATGGGGTCCCCGGGGCCAAAAGTGGCCGAGGGAAGGGGGGCCACGCAGCCCCCCCCATACAAAAAAAAAAGAGCGGCATCGTGCCGGAGGCCCCGCCCCCTGCCTGCAGCAGTCTGCAAACGCGCCCCCTGGCACGTTGTAAGAAGGGGAAGTAATTCCCCTTGAATACTGGGGGTCCCTGGGGGCCAACTAACCCACCAGGAACCTCCAGTATGCGCTAGGGAGCTGCGTTGCTGAGAGGTGTACAGAGGCCACGCCCCTTTTTACACCTCTCTGCAACGCAGCTCTGTGGCGCTTAATGGAGGTAGCTGGTGGGCTAGTTGGCCCCAGGGACCCTCAGGATTCAAGGGGACTTAATCCCCCAACTTAAAACGCGCCACGGGGCATGTTTGCACAGTGGTGAAGGGAGGGGGCGGGGCTTCAGGTGACATGTGTGCAAACAGCCCCGTGGCGCAATTTAAGATGGGGAATTAAATCCCCTTCAATCCTGAGGGTCCCTGGGGCCAACTAGCCCACCAGGTACGTCCAGAAAGCGCCACAGAGCTGCGTTGCAGAGAGGTGTAAAAGGGGCGTGGCCTCTGAACACCTCTCTGCAACGCAGCCTCCTGGCGCATACTGGAGGTACAGGGTGGGCTAGTTGGACCCCAGGGACCCTCATGATTCAAGGGGACTTAATCCCTCAACTTAAAACGCGCCACGGGGCGCGTTTGCACAGTGGTGAAGGGAGGGGCTTGAGGTGACATGTGTGCAAACAGGCCCCATGGCGTGTTTTAAGTTGGGGGATTAAGTCCCCTTCAATCCTGAGGGTCCCTGGAGTCCAACTAGCCCACCAGGTACCTTCAGTAAGCACAACAGAGTTGCGTTGCAGAGAGGTGAAAAAAGGTGCGTGGCCTCGGAACGCCTCTCTGCAACTCAGCTCTGTGGTCCTAACTGTAGGTACCTGGGGGGCTAGTTGGGCCCCAGGGACACTCAGGATTCAAGGGGACTTAATCCTGCAACTTAAAACGTGCCACAGGGGCGTTTGCACACATGTCACCTCAGGCCCCCCCTCCCTTCACCACTGTGGAAACGCGCCCTGTAGCGCGTTTTAAGAGGTAGTTTTAATCCCCCTGCCCTATTATGTACTAGGGACTTACAGAGGAGGTCATGCTAATCACAGGGGTACCCCAACGCATAGTGTTCCCTAGTGTATGTAGGTGTTTTCACTGTATTCTAAGTGTGTTTTAGCATAGCACTAGCTCTGGTTAGTCAGAGTCAGTTACCACCAGTACACGTCGGAAAAAGTTGTGGGCACAGGGTGATTTTGGAACAAGGCCTCTTTCTGCTCCTCTGTTGGTTCTTTCTGCACATCTTTTGCATCTTCCTGCACTTTTCTTCGTCTTTGTGGACTTCTGTTGCTTCTTTCTGCATTTCTTTTGCTTCTTTCTGTGCGTTTTTCTTCTTTCTTCACATGTCCTACCTCTGTAGGCATAGTTAGAAACTAGCATTTAAAAAACCTTTGAAATTTACTTAAAAACCATAGGTTTCAGGCACGTTATAGTTAGAAATTAGCATTTAAAAAACCTTTGAAATTCACTGAAAAAACCATAGGTTTCAGACACGTTATAGTTAGAAATTAGCATTTAAAAAACCTTTGAAATTCACTGAAAAAACCATAGGTTTTAGGGACAGTTATAGTTAGTTGGACATTTCACTCGTACAAAACCCGTGAAATTCCCCCGTTATAGTTAGTTCAGCTAACTATAACTCGCGCCCACGCAATGCACTGCTGATGACGTCACATATTACATCACTAATGACATGGTCAGTGACATCACTGATGACATCACTGATGACATCTCAAATGACATCACTGATGACATCATCCATGTGATAATTTGATGCATCTTCTCACACCCTAATATAACTTTTGATACACCCACTGTAAATTACAGACTGCCATTCTCAAAACCATACACACTCCAACACCAATAACTACATACACACTCATTGATTCTTAGGTCTACACACACATCCACTCACTCACCTGTAAAGTCACTCATACTTACGGTCACTCAGTACAGGACTATCATATGCACTCATACAACTACATAGACACTCACACACCGCCACTCATCCATAGAGGTACTCACACACCTAGTCAGTCATGCAAATAATTAATCACACTGCCATTTACTCACCTATTCAGTTATACACACACCAGCTCACTTACTCATACAAATACTAGCACATTCTTACACTCTTATACAATCACTGATACAAGTACACACTCATCCATACAGCCACTCTCACAATCACACACTCTCACTTATACCCATTTATATACTCCAACACACATATATACTGCCTTTCACATATGTAGTTACTCACCCATGTACCACAGAGATATACATTCACTCACTAACACACCCATACACACACTCACCCACCCATACAGTCCATCACAGATGCACTCTTGAAACCATGCACCCAGTGAATCACCCACTCATACATCTATGCACAGTCACACACACCCCACCCACACAAACACTCAGGCACCCATACAGATACTCAGACAACCAATCAATAACTCATATAGACTCTCATGCAGCTATTTACAAACCCATGCAGCCACTTACACAGCAACAGACTGACGGATAAAGACATTCACACAGTTTAGTCACTAACCCATGCATTTAGTAAGATACGTTTAATCACTCACTTATAGAGTCAGTCACGCACCTACTAAATCATCCATCCAGACACTTATACACCCACTCATTCTTCAATACACCTTGGCATACATATTAAACATATTTAAACTTTATAGAAACACACAGTCACTGCATGATGTCATCAGTGATGTCATTTGAGATGTCATCAGTGATGTCATCAGTGATGTCACTGACCATGTCATGAGTGATGTAATATGTGACGTCATCAGCAGTGCATTGCGGGGCGCAAGTTATAGTTAGCTGAACTAACTATAACGGGGAATTTCACGGGTTTTGTACGAGTGAAATGTCCAACTAACTATAACTGTCCCTAAAACCTATGGTTTTTTCAGTGAATATATATATATACACACACACGCACACACGCACGCACGCATGCCCGCACACACACACACACAAACACACACACCGCTACGTGGCTTTGGATGGAAGCACAGAAACAGCTTTTTATCATTACCTTAAAAGGAGATATACCATGTTGGGATTTTTTTTGCTCTTCTTGAAATAGGGGCTGTTTTAATAACAGCGCCTATGGTGTCATTTGGATTTCAACAAATAATGAAACACAACATTCTCGTGACAATTAAGCAGTCCTTGATTCCATCCTGTTTGAATTACGTTTCAATAAGTTAGGGTGTATTTTCCACGCTGGATCATTTAGGGACCTTCATCAATGAGGGTCATTGATGGAGGCTGGACAAAGCTTTCACTTAATTAATACCAGATTAATACCTGAATACAGCAGTCAGTTGTACAGCTGACCTCTCCAAGGTGTCTGCCATTGCACTGCACTACGTGTAGCTTGTTGCATTAGTTAGTGTTGAACCAAATTTGTTTTATTTAAGCCTGTAAATGATGCGGCAGGTGGTGGAATGTATTGGTAAGCATGGTATATACATGTCCACGTTGAAAACGCCGTGGCAGCACGATCTGTCTTTTTTCAGTTACCCTACATATATATAAGGTCCTTTTTTAGGTCGAGCCTGAGCCAGCGCGCATGCGCTGCTCTGGAGATCTGCTGTAGTCGAGGATGGAAGAGAAGCCCCGCCCCCTCTCCGCCCATATTTGTCATTGGCTTCTGTGTTTGTCCTTAGAAAATGCAGGCTTTTGATTAAGTAATCGGTTTGTTAGTCCCTCCTTAGTACCGCCTTGTCTTCATTTGTAGCCTCCCCTGGCTGCTGGCCCCTTTACTTCGGTTGTTACACGGTACGCCTTCTTGTAAGCAGTATTTTCTTTATTGAGTTTCTCCACCTTCAGGTACCACAACACGACGTGCTTTGCTTACTTTCAGCGCCACGCCATGCCCTCTTTTACTTTCCAAAGCGATACAAAAGGGGATGATGGACGGAACGTTTGAGCCAATCAAACACTCACCCCCAGTCAACTGATCTGGGTTTAATCCATCATCATTCTTTAGCTCACTCCACCACCCCAGTTCAGACATGGCCATATGCAAATCAGTCTGACCCTGTGCCTCATGGGAACAGTCCAGCCCGAACTGCCAAGCCATGTCTTCCCTGGACCGGAAACAAGCATCCTAGGACCGGTTTCTGGCATTCCAGCCGTCATCAGCCAGGCTTGCTTGAATCCAGTGGCAAAGTGAGCAAGGGACCCACGTCTGGGCATACCCCCGCCAACTTAGGGCGAACAAAGCGATACAAAAGGGGATGATGGACGGAACGTTTGAGCCAATCAAACACTCACCCCCAGTCAACTGATC
The DNA here is from genome assembly GCA_963921515.1 of Calotriton arnoldi. Taxonomy (NCBI): domain Eukaryota; kingdom Metazoa; phylum Chordata; class Amphibia; order Caudata; family Salamandridae; genus Calotriton; species Calotriton arnoldi. Next base: position 3,717,804 of record CAWUFW010000721.1, read on the forward strand.
TGGGTTTAATCCATCATCATTCTTTAGCTCACTCCACCACCCCAGTTCAGACATGGCCATATGCAAATCAGTCTGACCCTGTGCCTCATGGGAACAGTCCAGCCCGAACTGCCAAGCCATGTCTTCCCTGGACCGGAAACAAGCATCCTAGGACCGGTTTCTGGCATTCCAGCCGTCATCAGCCAGGCTTGCTTGAATCCAGTGGCAAAGTGAGCAAGGGACCCACGTCTGGGCATACCCCCGCCAACTTAGGGCGAACAAAGCGATACAAAAGGGGATGATGGACGGAACGTTTGAGCCAATCAAACACTCACCCCCAGTCAACTGATCTGGGTTTAATCCATCATCATTCTTTAGCTCACTCCACCACCCCAGTTCAGACATGGCCATATGCAAATCAGTCTGACCCTGTGCCTCATGGGAACAGTCCAGCCCGAACTGCCAAGCCATGTCTTCCCTGGACCGGAAACAAGCATCCTAGGACCGGTTTCTGGCATTCCAGCCGTCATCAGCCAGGCTTGCTTGAATCCAGTGGCAAAGTGAGCAAGGGACCCACGTCTGGGCATACCCCCGCCAACTTAGGGCGAACAAAGCGATACAAAAGGGGATGATGGACGGAACGTTTGAGCCAATCAAACACTCACCCCCAGTCAACTGATCTGGGTTTAATCCATCATCATTCTTTAGCTCACTCCACCACCCCAGTTCAGACATGGCCATATGCAAATCAGTCTGACCCTGTGCCTCATGGGAACAGTCCAGCCCGAACTGCCAAGCCATGTCTTCCCTGGACCGGAAACAAGCATCCTAGGACCGGTTTCTGGCATTCCAGCCGTCATCAGCCAGGCTTGCTTGAATCCAGTGGCAAAGTGAGCAAGGGACCCACGTCTGGGCATACCCCCGCCAACTTAGGGCGAACAAAGCGATACAAAAGGGGATGATGGACGGAACGTTTGAGCCAATCAAACACTCACCCCCAGTCAACTGATCTGGGTTTAATCCATCATCATTCTTTAGCTCACTCCACCACCCCAGTTCAGACATGGCCATATGCAAATCAGTCTGACCCTGTGCCTCATGGGAACAGTCCAGCCCGAACTGCCAAGCCATGTCTTCCCTGGACCGGAAACAAGCATCCTAGGACCGGTTTCTGGCATTCCAGCCGTCATCAGCCAGGCTTGCTTGAATCCAGTGGCAAAGTGAGCAAGGGACCCACGTCTGGGCATACCCCCGCCAACTTAGGGCGAACAAAGCGATACAAAAGGGGATGATGGACGGAACGTTTGAGCCAATCAAACACTCACCCCCAGTCAACTGATCTGGGTTTAATCCATCATCATTCTTTAGCTCACTCCACCACCCCAGTTCAGACATGGCCATATGCAAATCAGTCTGACCCTGTGCCTCATGGGAACAGTCCAGCCCGAACTGCCAAGCCATGTCTTCCCTGGACCGGAAACAAGCATCCTAGGACCGGTTTCTGGCATTCCAGCCGTCATCAGCCAGGCTTGCTTGAATCCAGTGGCAAAGTGAGCAAGGGACCCACGTCTGGGCATACCCCCGCCAACTTAGGGCGAACAAAGCGATACAAAAGGGGATGATGGACGGAACGTTTGAGCCAATCAAACACTCACCCCCAGTCAACTGATCTGGGTTTAATCCATCATCATTCTTTAGCTCACTCCACCACCCCAGTTCAGACATGGCCATATGCAAATCAGTCTGACCCTGTGCCTCATGGGAACAGTCCAGCCCGAACTGCCAAGCCATGTCTTCCCTGGACCGGAAACAAGCATCCTAGGACCGGTTTCTGGCATTCCAGCCGTCATCAGCCAGGCTTGCTTGAATCCAGTGGCAAAGTGAGCAAGGGACCCACGTCTGGGCATACCCCCGCCAACTTAGGGCGAACAAAGCGATACAAAAGGGGATGATGGACGGAACGTTTGAGCCAATCAAACACTCACCCCCAGTCAACTGATCTGGGTTTAATCCATCATCATTCTTTAGCTCACTCCACCACCCCAGTTCAGACATGGCCATATGCAAATCAGTCTGACCCTGTGCCTCATGGGAACAGTCCAGCCCGAACTGCCAAGCCATGTCTTCCCTGGACCGGAAACAAGCATCCTAGGACCGGTTTCTGGCATTCCAGCCGTCATCAGCCAGGCTTGCTTGAATCCAGTGGCAAAGTGAGCAAGGGACCCACGTCTGGGCATACCCCCACCAACTTAGGGGCGAACAAAGCGATACAAAGGGGATGATGGACGGAACGTTTGAGCCAATCAAACACTCACCCCCAGTCAACTGATCTGGGTTTAATCCATCATCATTCTTTAGCTCACTCCACCACCCCAGTTCAGACATGGCCATATGCAAATCAGTCTGACCCTGTGCCTCATGGGAACAGTCCAGCCCGAACTGCCAAGCCATGTCTTCCCTGGACCGGAAACAAGCATCCTAGGACCGGTTTCTGGCATTCCAGCCGTCATCAGCCAGGCTTGCTTGAATCCAGTGGCAAAGTGAGCAAGGGACCCACGTCTGGGCATACCCCCGCCAACTTAGGGCGAACAAGCGATACAAAGGGGATGATGGACGGAACGTTTGAGCCAATCAAACACTCACCCCCAGTCAACTGATCTGGGTTTAATCCATCATCATTCTTTAGCTCACTCCACCACCCCAGTTCAGACATGGCCATATGCAAATCAGTCTGACCCTGTGCCTCATGGGAACAGTCCAGCCCGAACTGCCAAGCCATGTCTTCCCTGGACCGGAAACAAGCATCCTAGGACCGGTTTCTGGCATTCCAGCCGTCATCAGCCAGGCTTGCTTGAATCCAGTGGCAAAGTGAGCAAGGGACCCACGTCTGGGCATACCCCGCCAACTTAGGGCGAACAAAGCGATACAAAGGGGATGATGGACGGAACGTTTGAGCCAATCAAACACTCACCCCCAGTCAACTGATCTGGGTTTAATCCATCATCATTCTTTAGCTCACTCCACCACCCCAGTTCAGACATGGCCATATGCAAATCAGTCTGACCCTGTGCCTCATGGGAACAGTCCAGCCCGAACTGCCAAGCCATGTCTTCCCTGGACCGGAAACAAGCATCCTAGGACCGGTTTCTGGCATTCCAGCCGTCATCAGCCAGGCTTGCTTGAATCCAGTGGCAAAGTGAGCAAGGGACCCACGTCTGGGCATACCCCCGCCAACTTAGGGCGAACAAAGCGATACAAAAGGGGGATGATGGACGGAACGTTTGAGCCAATCAAACACTCACCCCCAGTCAACTGATCTGGGTTTAATCCATCATCATTCTTTAGCTCACTCCACCACCCCAGTTCAGACATGGCCATATGCAAATCAGTCTGACCCTGTGCCTCATGGGAACAGTCCAGCCCGAACTGCCAAGCCATGTCTTCCCTGGACCGGAAACAAGCATCCTAGGACCGGTTTCTGGCATTCCAGCCGTCATCAGCCAGGCTTGCTTGAATCCAGTGGCAAAGTGAGCAAGGGACCCACGTCTGGGCATACCCCCGCCAACTTAGGGCGAACAAAGCGATACAAAAGGGGATGATGGACGGAACGTTTGAGCCAATCAAACACTCACCCCCAGTCAACTGATCTGGGTTTAATCCATCATCATTCTTTAGCTCACTCCACCACCCCAGTTCAGACATGGCCATATGCAAATCAGTCTGACCCTGTGCCTCATGGGAACAGTCCAGCCCGAACTGCCAAGCCATGTCTTCCCTGGACCGGAAACAAGCATCCTAGGACCACCTGTTATCAGCCAGGCTTGCACCCAGTGGCGCAGCTGGGTGACTCCATCGCCTAAGACACCTCCTGCTTGATAATCCCAGGCTGGGAGTGCCATGACAAAGGGGATTTATGGACTTAAACCGCTTGAGCCATCGTCACCGATTCGTTTAATTCATCAACACCCTCGCTCACTTCCATCACCCCGCTCAGACAGGTTACAGCGCAAATCGCCCGATCGCTCATGGGACAGCCACCGCCGCCGCGCCTTCTCGGATCGTTCAGCATCTAGGATCGGGTTTCGCATCTGCTTGTTGAATTCAGCGGCAAAGTGATTCCACGCCCGCATACTCTCCAGGTTTTAACAAAGCGAGCAGCGATGGATCTTGAATGCCAGCCACCAGCCATCCCCGATCGGGTTTTAATCCATCATCATTTGTTCACTTCCACCACATAGACATAACAACGATTCGTGCTCATAGCTCGGTCGCCGCCATGTTCTGACCGGGAAAACGCGATCAGATCGCCTTCGGTATCAGCCATCAGGTTTTGTTGAATCTTCAGCGGCAGCGAGCGTCGGCACTGATCTGCTCAACTATCACTCTTACCATCTAATAATTAAAGTCCAGACATGGCCATATGCAACAAGCTCCCGTGCTCATAAACAGTCACCGCCAAGCCATGTCTTCTGGATCGGTTCCACGAAGACGCTTCTGGCATTCAGCCGCCATCGCCAGCCGGCAAAGCAGCAGTGACCCACGCCTGCATACCCCGCCAATCTCTAGGGCTTAACAGTCGGCAGCTGGAACGCTTGAGCCAATCAAACACTCGCTCCCAGTCAACCGATCTGGCTTATCCATCATCAGTCCTTAGCTCACTCTCGCTCACCTCAGCCCAGAACATGGCCACGTAGCTGTCGATTCTGCCACGGGTTCACTCGCCGTTACGCCTTGTTGGACCGGAACAACGATCTATCTCAGGACCCGTCCGGCTTCGGTATTGGGTCGCCAGTCAGCCAGGCCTGGACCTGAGTCCAGCGGCAGTGCGACCCACGCCTGCACCGCCAATCTCAGGCTTAACAGTTTGATACAAAGCGATGATGGACGGACCGCTGGGAGCCGATCAGTCTCCACCCCAGCTCAACACTGATCTGGCTTAACTCCATCATCATACCCTTAGCCACTCTGCCACCCCAGCCCAGACATGGCCATAGCGCAAATCAGCTGATTCTGCGCTCATGGGGAATATTCAGCCTTCGACCCGCCGCCACGTCTCTTCGATCGAAACAAGCATTCAGGGACTGGCCTCGGCATCTGCCAGCTCGCCAGGCTGTCAGCTTCAGCTGTATTCAGCGCAGCTAGTGACTCACGGTGCCCAAGCATACCCCCCGCCACTTCAGGCTTGGCAGTGCGCTGAGGCAAAGGGATGATGGACGTTGACGCCGCCTCCAGTCGGCCGATCTGCCTCAATCCATCATCATCCCTTAGCTCACTCACTCACTTGCTCAGACACGATTACGGTCGTGCAACAGTTCGACCTGCGTTCCATTGGATCCGTCGCGTCCATGCCGCCGACTCGGAAATCAAAGCTATCTTGTAGATCGGGCTTCGGCATGCCTGCGGTTGCTGTCGGCTGTCGCCTGGGAATCCCAGCGGCAAAGCGAAGAAGGAGTCCACGCCTGCACATCACGCTAGGCTGAACAGCGTTACGTGCTGGGACGTTGGCTGAACATGACAACACCACCTCAAAGTCGAACTCGATCTGGGTTATCCATCCACTCACTCACCTCTTGCTCAGCCAGCGCAATCTCAGCCTCCGGCAGGGTCTGTTCGAGCACTGCCAGGTAGACTCCGTGTCTTCCTGACCGAAACGCATTCAGCCGTTTCGAGCCAGTCATCAGCCAGGTCTTGGCAGTGGCAGGCAGCGGCTGGCGAGCCCGCAATCTCCGCCACTTCAGGCAGTTAGCATAAGTTTGTTAGGCTGTGATGATGGACGGAACTCATTAACAAACACTCACGTCAGGTCAACGGATCCGCCTCAATCCATCATCACTTCAGTCATTCACCCCAGTCTCCATGAGCGTATGGAACAGTTGACTGCAAACAAGTGACCATGGGAATAAGTCCTGACCGCCGCCATGTCTTCGAGACCGAGCCAGCATCTTTAGATCGCTCCGGCACTTCTAGTCGCCATCAGCCAGGCTTGCTTGAATCCGCGGCGCGAGCGATCCACGCCTACCGCCATTCCAGGCGAACGTGCTTAGCATGGATATGCGGACGTCCGCTTGAGCAACCAAACACTCCCAGGCTCATCACGATTCGGGCTTAATCCATCAACAGTTCTGCTCACCCATATGCACCAGTGTCACGTACATGGCTCAGCCTATGGCAAATTGTTGACCGCAGCGCTGCAGCGTCATGGGAACTAACTTCCAGCCTCCTGAGTCCGTCGCCAGCCATGCTTGCTTGAAAGGGGACCGGAGCAGTAATCAAAGAGCGACCTTGCACACAGTGACTGATCTGGCCAACTCTCCAGCCATCCGATTCGCCTTCAGAGCCTGAGCCACTTCCAGATCGGTCTGCCAGCCATGTGAACAGTCGAGCCAGCCTGGGCGCAGATGGTCTCTGCGCTGCCTGGCTTCACGAAACCAGATGACGCTGCAGGAGCTTACCAGCCATAGCGACAAGGCGGCTGGAGGCCAACAAACATATCACTTCAGTCAACCGATCTGGCCTAATCCATCATCATCTTACCACCTACCATTCCCAGCTCAGACACGGTTGCAGCATCAGTCTGACCCGTGCTCATGGGCCAGTTCACAGCACTGCCGCGTTCGCTTCTGACCGGAAACAAGCATCCTAGGACCGCTTCTGGCATTCCAGCCGTCATCGCCAGGCTTCCACTGATTCATAGCGCGCGGCTGGTGGACGGCGACGTCGCCGTGAGACCGGCCTCTAGGCGAACAGTTTGCTGAGCGCAAGGGATGAGGACGAACGCGTTGGCCATGGCACTTCTCGGGCTCAGCCTGGTCCCCATGCCTAGATCCATCACGGTCAGACTGGCCATGCAGTTCATGGGCCACATGCCATGACTTACGGATCGGAGTGTATCTGTAGATCTGGGGATGTTTGGCATCGACGCCAGGCTTCGCTTGACTAGTGGGGCGAGGATTGATCTGGCCAGCGATACCCGCTCATGGCGTAACAAATGACAAAGGGAGATGACCCCTTGGTACTCGCTTTGTTCGCCTCTAAGTTGGCGGGGGTATGCCCAGACGTGGGTCCCTTTGCTCACTTTGCCACTGGATTCAAGCAAGCCTGGCTGATGACGGCTGGAATGCCAGAAACCGGTCCTAGGATGCTTGTTTCCGGTCCAGGGAAGACATGGCTTGGCAGTTCGGGCTGGACTGTTCCCATGAGGCACAGGGTCAGACTGATTTGGCATATGGCCATGTCTGAACTGGGGTGGTGGAGTGAGCTAAAGAATGATGATGGATTAAACCCAGATCAGTTGACTGGGGGTGAGTGTTTGATTGGCTCAAACGCTCCGTCCATCATCCCCTTTGTATCGCTTGTTCGCCCTAAGTTGGCGGGGTATGCCCAGACGTGGGTCCCTTGCTCACTTTGCCACTGGATTCAAGCAAGCCTGGCTGATGACGGCTGGAATGCCAGAAACCGGTCCTAGGATGCTTGTTTCCGGTCCAGGGAAGACATGGCTTGGCAGTTCGGGCTGGACTGTTCCCATGAGGCACAGGGTCAGACTGATTTGCATATGGCCATGTCTGAACTGGGGTGGTGGAGTGAGCTAAAGAATGATGATGGGATTAAACCCAGATCAGTTGACTGGGGGTGAGTGTTTGATTGGCTCAAACGCTCCGTCCATCATCCCCTTTGTATCGCTTTGTTCGCCCCTAAGTTGGCGGGGGTATGCCCAGACGTGGGTCCCTTGCTCACTTTGCCACTGGATTCAAGCAAGCCTGGCTGATGACGGCTGGAATGCCAGAAACCGGTCCTAGGATGCTTGTTTCCGGTCCAGGGAAGACATGGCTTGGCAGTTCGGGCTGGACTGTTCCCATGAGGCACAGGGTCAGACTGATTTGCATATGGCCATGTCTGAACTGGGGTGGTGGAGTGAGCTAAAGAATGATGATGGATTAAACCCAGATCAGTTGACTGGGGGTGAGTGTTTGATTGGCTCAAACGCTCCGGCCCATCATCCCCTTTTGTATCGCTTTGTTCGCCCCTAAGTTGGCGGGGGTATGCCCAGACGTGGGTCCCTTGCTCACTTTGCCACTGGATTCAAGCAAGCCTGGCTGATGACGGCTGGAATGCCAGAAACCGGTCCTAGGATGCTTGTTTCCGGTCCAGGGAAGACATGGCTTGGCAGTTCGGGCTGACTGTTCCCATGAGGCACAGGGTCAGACTGATTTGCATATGGCCATGTCTGAACTGGGGTGGTGGAGTGAGCTAAAGAATGATGATGGATTAAACCCAGATCAGTTGACTGGGGGTGAGTGTTTGATTGGCTCAAACGCTCCGTCCATCATCCCCTTTGTATCGCTTTGTTCGCCCCTAAGTTGGCGGGGCATGCC